>JAJOOS010019895.1:0-10410 GCA_029582725.1 Solanum chiquidenum
TTTGGGTTTTTGTTTTTATTTTAATTAAATGACCTGATTTTATATTGGTGACGTGGACCTCTAATAAGAGGCCATGTCACATTAATGGTTTTGAAAATCTGGATATGACTTCCGTTAATGAAAAAGTGGCATGAATGGACCTTTTCTATAACGGTAATGGCATAAATGAGCCAAACTTTTAATGGATGGCATAGATGAGCCTTTTCCAATACTTCAATGGCATATTTGAGCCTTTTCCCTATTGAAAAAGATAAAATTCCTCATATTTCTAGTCTTCTAGCACCTTTGTGCATGATATCTCTTCGTGTAGTTTCAGCTCCAAATACACTACCAGCCACATTTGTATCA
The DNA here is from genome assembly GCA_029582725.1 of Solanum chiquidenum. Taxonomy (NCBI): domain Eukaryota; kingdom Viridiplantae; phylum Streptophyta; class Magnoliopsida; order Solanales; family Solanaceae; genus Solanum; species Solanum chiquidenum. Next base: position 349 of record JAJOOS010019895.1, read on the forward strand.
TTTCTCAATATTTTAACAATGAAAAAGAAAATAATATAAGAAGATACATTTAAAGAAAATTTATAGAACTAAAAGGAAAGTATATCGAATTAAATATAAAAGTGAGAGAAGAAGAATGACAAATTGATATCATATCAATCGTTCTAATGACTCATAGTAATGGTTTAAATTTTACAATGTCACAATAAGTTGTTAGTAAATAAATAAAATTGTTGATGATAAAAATCTTGTAGTATAGAAAGAAATCAAAAGTGTGAGCATGTGAGACATCTGAAATAATTCTTCCGATTAATAGTCACCTCAATATAAAATTGCAGAAATCCCACCTTTTAGTTTACTTATTATCATTATCCCCTATAAGTTTTACAAATCTCCAAAACCCCTCATTTTCGCGCATCAGATTAGTGTATCTCGCGCATTAGATTAGTGTATCTCGCGCATCAGATAGTGTATCATGTATAAAATGTACATTAGATTAGTGTATCTTGCGCATCAGATTAGTGTATCTCGCGCATCAGATAGTGTATCATGTATAAAATATACATCATATTAGTGTATCATGTATAAAATATAATGTATCTTACTTAACGATTAATGTATCTCGCCCATCAGATTAATGTATCAGCGCTTATATTATTGTATCTGTTTTGAGGGATTTCTGTAATTATAAACTTTTAAGGGATATATTGTAATTTTGCATTAAAAGTATGTGATTTCTGTAATTTGCCCCTCAATATATTTGACATAAAGCTTCGTTATTAATTTCAAACTCTTCAAATTCTTTATGTTTTTATTAACTAATATTTAATTAATTAAATAATTTAAATATTTTAATTTAGAATAAGGGTAAAATGATAATTCAACTTTGCACTTTAGAGTAATATATGAATATGAATGAATGATGATGATATGATGTAACATAATATAATAATAATAATAATAAAAAAATTATATGGTATGAATTGTATATCCCGTGAGTATTAATAATTATACTTAAGTTATTGTGTGGAAAATAACAACGCAAAAATTATTGTGCGATAAATAATTATGCATGATTGTCATTTTAAGACATTTTATCTGCAGGTTATCTACGTGTTGCAGTCAGAGGCGGAGGTAGGTGAGGTTCAGTGGTAGAGTCATAAATTTTATTAAGGGGGTCCAAAAATAATGGAGAGTGATTGTCAAAATAATAATAAAAAAATAGTATGCTATTTGGGGTTCAAACCTAAAACTCCTCCATTCAAATCGACACCCATTACCACTGCGTCAAAGACATAGTTTTTATCAAGGGTGTCCAACTTTAAATATATATCCTTTAAATGTAGAATTTGACATATACATATATATAACGCAATTTTCCAACGAAGGGATTCATGAGTTCGGACGAACCCATTACTTTTTCGTAGACCCTATATTTGTATTAAAAAATTACATAAATATATGTATATTAACATGTGAGCCCCTAAAAAAATTGACTTAAAACTCTCAAACTCCTAAACTTGGCTCCACCTCTGATTGCAGCATCTATTTTACTTCATATTTTATCATGTAATAAATAACAATATAGTATGTATGTCGAGTTTAAATACCGATTATAAATATTTCATCTGTTATGCAAAGAACATAGTAGTTATGTAAGAACTTATCTAATAGGTGAAATGATATTTGACTAAAAGCCTATAAGTTTAGTACATTATCGCATCATGTCTTGATCATATTTATGTTTATATCGTTATATTGAATGTTTTAAGCTCATTAACTATTTTCTATGGGGGATATCAAAATGGGCCCCTTGTTTTGCTATTTAACCAAAACGGACAAATCACTCGATCTTGAGCGAGATGTCTTTTCATTTAACTAATGGCAGATGACAAGAACCCACAAAAGAGCTAGGCCAACGGAATCCGTTGACAAATTTTACATTCTTTCTATATTTCTTGTTGATTATGAATTCTAGTTATGTTTTGAGCAATATTAATCACGAGTAGCTTAATTTCTTCTCTAGGATTTTGATACAACATTTTAAAGGATGAATTTTTGATAGAACATTTTAAAGGACGATAGTTTGATAGTGTTTAGTTTGCTTGCTTTTCCTTCTCGATTTGTTCAACAATGCCTTGATGGTCGTTAGTTAAGCCTCTTGATAAACAAAATATCATTATATATCGCTATATATGTGAACATATTATAGGATAGAGTTTTGATTGTGTTTAATTTTTTTTTTACTTCTCTATTTTTCAATGGCAGCTTCAACTAACAACCATCAAAGCATAGTTGAAAAATAGAAAAGTAAAAAAAATTAAACACTATCAAAAATTCAACCTATAACATGTTATATCTATATATATATATATATTGTTAATCAAGGAGGCTTAGAAATAATATAGTATTAGATCTTAGTTGACTAATGTAATGGGATAAGGAAACAGTGGTGGGATAAAAAAAATTATGTTGTTTGGTTGCCATGTTTGGGATAACTTATCCTATCATTTATATCATAGTGATGGGATAAGTTATCCCAGGATAGCTAACCCCAGGATAACTTATCTTGGGATAACTTGTTTCCAACCAAATGACCCGTTAGAGATTAATTGTTACTCCCTTCATTTCAAATTAATTTAATTGTTGAGGTGTTTCACACCTTTTAAGAAAAGAAGATTAAGACATAAATTATGCATAACTTTCCATTTTTACCCTTATTAATTATTATCAAATTTATGATTAAAATAACTAAACACTAATTAATAACTAATTCCAATACTAACTAATGAAGGGTAAAATTGGAAGAGAACATTCTAAAAGTAGTCTTAAAAATTAAATAATTAAGTTAATTTGAAAAATGAAAAATGTTTCAACAATTCAATTAATATGAAATGAAGGAAGTAATGGATAATGGTATTAAATCTTAGATGATCAAGATAACTTAGTTATAAAGAGATTAATCGCTAGATTTAAAAGTAATTAAGATTAAAAATAATGAAGCTTTGGCGTGGTGTCGTGAGTAGGTTGCATTACTAGCTAGGATTAGTTCAAGAGAATAACACCAAAAATTTACAAGTTCAAGAGAATAACACCAAAAAATTACTACAATTGGTAGAGACAATTGTGATTAGTTAAGACTCACGATCGATGAAGAATAGTTCAATATTATTATAATTAATATGTTGAGAATTTCTTTCAATAATTAGGGAAATCATTATCCTAGGCCTTTTTAATTATTGAAAGAACTTCACATTATTTTACTTGATAATTTTATTGTTTTTAATATTTAATTTTGGGATAAAACACAAATACATCCCCCCCCCATAATTATATCCAAATTTTCAGTGACACACCTAAAATTAACTGGGGTTCTATTACTCGATGAACTCATTTAATCTATATTTTTGTGCCCCCTTTATGCTGACGTGGAGCCAAGACCCAATTCAAGTATCAGTGATATACATACACCACCATGTGTATAAATTAAACTAAGTTAATACATGTAAATTTTTTAAATTTCTTTTTGTCATGTTTAAACTTTTTTTTTACCTTCATTCATTATTTTTTTCTCCTTTTTTTTCTATTTATTTTGTTTGTTCTTTTTATTTTCTTTGTCTTCGATTACTTTTGATTTGATTTTAAATTTAATTTCAATTGTTTTGTATTTAAAATAAATTAATTTGGGACGGATATCAAAATAAGTGAAAGAACTCAAATAAAACATAAAAAACGTTAAAATTAAAGGACATTTTTTTAAATTTTTTTTTTTAAAAAGAAAATCTTTTTAAAAAAAGACAGATTTTTTAAAAATAATTAAAATTGAAAAGATAATAACTCAATGAAAGAAAAAATAAAAAGTTTAAAGTGGGGAGGAGAATAAATATCTTATAAAAGAAAGAAATGAAAATAATTAAATGTATATAACTTATTCTACAATGTCCAATTAAAAAAGGACATGTGCCCATATTTATCGGATTTTTTCATATTTTTTGTTCACTTGCTTTCAAGAGAGTGAATATACTCTCTATGTCACATCAACACAAAAGGAGCAAAATATACTGAAAATGTGTTTATGAGATAATGAGACCTTAGTTAAGTTTAGGTGAGTCATTAGAATTTAGAGTATAGTTCAAGGGTACTTATGTATTGTCCCTTTAATTTTCTTAGTTTACAGAATAAATTGTGACAAGACACAAGTACCCCCTTGAACTATAACCGAAATTGCAGCGACACACCGTAAATTAACTAGAGACTTATTACCCCCATCCCTCCCCCAGGGGGCATATAACACCTCGAAAATTTCTAAGCTAGGATTCAAACCATTCTTCATTTGCGTATAAGGTTGTATCGGGTGATTCTTAAATTTTTCTTAGGTATTAAGGTCAATTTTTTAGTGTGGGAATGATTTTGGATATGAATTAAGGTCACTAGAATCCCCTAGCACAAAGTTGAGTTGAAAGCTTCTTTACTGATTAAGTTTTGATATAAGATTTTACTTAGGTCAACTTCAAACAATCATATCTCTAATTATGAATAAACCATGACTTATCAAATTAAAGGTCTATGAGTTTTCTTTTCAACACCATCAAATTTGCCTCATTTCGAGTTTGAAGTAAAAAGTTATGACCATTTTACAAGAGACTACAACAATAGACTTTTCTGAGTCAGTGACCTACGAGTCACTTCTACGAGTCGTAAAAAGAGCTATGAATCGTACTGTTGACTCGTGAGTAAAGTATTGAAAGTCAAATTTTTGGGTCCAATTTCTATAGACCCATCTACTGGCCGTAGAAGCTTTTACATGTCATAGTTTGGTCTCGTAGAATGAATCTTTTAGCCTTAAAACTTCAATATGAATTCCACGAATATGATTTATGGTTCGTAGATCAAATCACAAGTCACAAATCACATATGACCCCGTGAAAGGTTTTCAACAACTTTTTAAGTGGGATTTCTGTTGTTGTCTTTTCTCACTTTTCCTAAGCCCAAGCCATGACATTTTAACTTCAATTAGGGAAATATATTCCACCAAGTACTCAATTTTCTTTTAACTCTATGCTCTCAACTCCCCAACTCAAAAACAAAATTGCAAGAAAGACAAAAATTAGGGTTTCAAGGCTTCCAATCAAGTTAGTCTTTAAACTTCTTCAAGAACTTTGTTCTTCCAGGTATGTAAGACTATTCATAGTGTTGGACTAATTTCATCCTCATGCCCTACATCTAAATTCAGTCAGTAAAAGTTAAATCTAGTTTCTACTCAAAGTTCTATGATTTTTTCTGAATTCGAATTGAGTTCTTATTCCGAGTTTGATTTTCTAATTATGAGATTATGGTATTCTATTCATTGAGATCCTTGAATTGTTGTTCATTCTTATATTTTCACATGAACTCTAATTAATAATATTTTTTTGTTCGATTATTTTCATGCATTGATTTTGAAATTTAAAGTGGGTCAAAGTATATTTTAAAAGTATTACTTTTAGAAGAGTTTTAAGGGGAACATTAATGGCCCTAAATATATTATTTTTACATTGAGAAATAAAATATTGTTTTAGAAAAAGTATAAAGAGTTTTTCAGAAGCATTTCAGTCAGAAAAAGAGAAGTTCTATTACCCTTAAAGAGTGTATTATTTTCGCATTGAAAAGAGAATACTATTTTCAGAAAGATATAAAGAGTTTTTCAGAAAGATAGAGTACGTATCAGTTACCTCTTAAAGAAGCCATTTTAAGAGCTTATCTCTATCCGAGATTACTTTTACTTGAGCATTGAGTTGTATATATTTTGGGACTAGTATTAAGCACTGATATGGGAGAACAGTTCAGCAAACTCATATTTCTCATAAACCACGTTGACAGCGTGGGTTAGGATTGCAACGACTCTTGGGCGACTCCTCACAACTTTTCATAAAACCTTTTAATGGATCCACGAGTTGAGTTTGTTCTATACCTCGACAAGGTATAGGACAGTTCTAGCAGCGTGGACGAAATGATGTATCATCACGAGGCTTATAGTGATGGTTGTCGATTAGCGAAACCCCCCAGTAAAGTAAAGTGTGTGTGTAATAGATGTTTTAATATAATATTTGCTATTATTGTATCCTTACAGTAAGAGCTTAAATAATTTTTCATCATAATTTATACTTTATTTCAGCTAAGTTACCTTCAGACTTTCAGTTCAGTTATTTTTTATTCAATTTGTAACACCCCGAAAATCTAATGACCTAAGCTAGAGCCTAACTTGTAGCCTAGTGTCCTAAATAGGGTTAACATGAAGATAAGAGTCGTAAAATGACTTTCCTAACTTAGTACTAAGGTTTTAGTCCCTAACGTCAAGGTATGGCCCCAAGGGGCCCTTGAGGAGGCCCAAAAAAGGTTGCTCTAAAAAGGTGTCAAAAATAGCTAGGTCCACGAGAGGGGAACCCACGCCACGTGGGTGGATTCATGCCCCATAGGTGGGGGTCGTGAGTCAAGATTTAGTCTTCCCCTTGGCTCCCAAAAATCTCCAAGTTTCTGAACCAAATAACGCCTTGCCAGTACGGGGCGTCACCCCACCTACGGATCGTAGGTGAGGGTCGTGGGTTGAGACTTAGTCTCCCCATCCCTTCCCTGATTTTCCGCCTCTCTGACCCAAACGACGAACCAACAGTACGTGGCGTCACCCCACCTACGGACCGTAGGTGGGGTCTGCAAAAGTTGCCCCCATTCGGCCAAAGAGTCTAATATTTTTATTAATTCCTATTTTAATTATTAAGGGTAGGTACGTTTTATATTAGTTATTTAGACATATATAAGTATATATTAACTAGTAACCACCTCTTTTAACACCTCATAACTCACAAGACTCAAACTAAACCAACTTCCCTCTAAAAAATTCTTTCTCTAAGACTCCATTGAAGAACAAGGTCAAGGTCAAGATAGGGGTTCAATAACCAACCTTTCTTCTCCAATTTCGTGTGGAATTCAAATTAAGGTATGGATGCTTTTCATTCTTGGGTAGCTACCACCCAAGAAGCCCCTTCAAACTATGTTTTGAAATCCCCCAAACCTAGGGTTTTCAATCTAGTCATGGGTCTTCTTCCAAATCGATTTCAATTGTGTAATTCTAATTTATTATGATTGATTATGATGATTTATGATTGGATTAATGGAGTATTGTTGGATTTTGATGAAAACCTCCCTTGGACCCATGATTTTCCCTTCTTCCTAAATTGTGAACTAGGGTATGACTTGATTGATCATGTAAGCTTGACAATTTATTATGTTTATGCTTATTAAGTTGTTGAATCATGAAATTCCCCTATCTAGTGTTGTAATTCTATAAGTTAGGGTTGATCTTGATTCTTAGCCTTGAAGGGCTATTTGTTAGGGTTTGTATATGTTGATGAAGATTGTATATGAACTTGTGATTCACTTAGATAGTGATGAACCTATGAATATTGTGTAATTGTGGTATTGATGCAAGATCCTTCTTTCCTATACCTTTACACTTGATTATGTATGTATGTTTATGTTAAGCTTGTTGTGTTGATTGAAAGGCCATTCTCATGAATACACTATGAATATGATGTGAAATGTTTACTCACATGTTGATGATTCTAAGGTTGAAAGGGCATTCTCACCTAATAAATCTATGAGCTATTAAGATGTATGTTGGTTTGAATGCCTAGTGCATTTTTTCATGAACCTAAACTTAAAGTAAAGACTTAATGTGACTTTAAAGGGAATTATGCTTAGCACCGAGCGGATATGAGTATGAGATGAGTTCCTTCACGTTAGTAGTTGGGTTCCCAATACGGTGTCTCATGAGATGGAAATCTCCACATTAGTAGTTAGGGTTTCTAGAAGCAATCTTCATATCCCATAACTATGTGCCCACATAGGTCTTAGCTAGTGGATCCACCTAAAAGCTAAAATGTACGTTCTACCTTAGGCAAGTAGGACACCTCTTTTCGGTGTGGGGGTAGAACACCGGATTCCATGTAGCTCATATGGTCTATGTCGATTAAGGCTATTATCCCTATATGATACGAAGATGAACTATGATAAGAACATGAACTTTAATTATGACTTCTTATGGGTTATAATTAGTATGAGTGGGGGGGTATGGGACTTCACTTACACATTGCACAAGTAGACCTTAAGAGAGGTTATGGTGAGGTTCTCTTATGTTATGAAGACTTATGAATTATGTATGTATGATATGTATGAATGTTAATGTTAACTTTACTTGTTACAAGTTATGAACATGAATGACTCCGTACTTATGTATGTTGGCTATGAACAAGGCAAAGTAAGATATGTATATTATTGGTGGCCTAAATGTGATACTTAACATTTGGTAGGGTTATGGGATCTTACCTTTGCCTTGCACTAGTATGACTTTAGGTTGCTTATATGTTGATTTGACTTATGCTTCCTCATATATGTGCATAATGATTTTCAAACTTGATAAATGTATGATTTCAACTAAATGTCCCTCTTATGCATGTTTTAAGGATTTTTATGCATGGCTTTCATACTTAGTACATTATTTGTGCTAACCCATATTTTCTACATTATATGAGTGTAGGTTCCGGTCATTGAGACGCACTACTTCCTTCAAGTGAAGCTTGGGTTGACTATTCTCTAGGCTTAGTGAGTCCTCAAGTTTGAGGATAAGATGTTATTGTTTCTAGTTCTATTGTAATTCCTATTTTGAGCCTATTATTGATGTAAAGGGATTTTGACCCTATTTGTACTCTCTATTGTACTAGATGGTGATTGAGATAAGTCTAGACTCTTATTTCCGTTTATGAAAAAGAAGTTGACTTCGATTGTAAAAGTTTTAAATTTTTCTGCATTATTTTATGTCTTGATGTTATGATGATGCTAACGACTTGTATGAGACCCCTTCGGGGTCAAGTACGCCGTGTTACGTCTAGGAGGTACTCCTGGGTCGTGACACAACTATAATATATACTCGTACATTCAATGTACTAATGTCATTCGAACTGCATCTTTTTATGATGCAAATTCAGGCACCTAAGATCCTCAACAAGAGTTCTGTTGAGATCACTTCATCCGCTCATATGCTTTTGAGTGAGGCTTCCTTGCTTTAGGAGGAATCTAGTTTTTATGAGTTATTAGTGGTAACATTTTGAGGTGTCGTGGGTCTTGTCCCGATACTCGTCTTTATACAATAGATGCTTTATAGATAGACCATTTTGGAGAGTCTTTCAGTTTCAGATGTTTTATTTAAAACTTATGTTTCATACTTAATATATTCAGAGAGTTTGAGATTCACTATTGTTAAAAATTTCTTTCAATTTGATGTTTGTGTATGCTTGAGTTAGCTTTCTGTTAATAGTCAGCCCAAGATGAGAGTTCACTTTTGGATCAACAATAGTTCTCGATTATCGGCCACGTCCAGGGTGTAGACTCGGGTCATGAAACCACCCTCTTGAAATATTTTTTCTGTATTTACGTGCACCTTTTGTGTTTGACATTGAGCGAATATCCAATTTCAAGTGGTGAGGTGATACACATGCACCACCACGTGTAAAAAGTTTTAAAAAAAGTCTTCTTATTTTCTTTGCCTTTTATTTAAATTAAGTTAATACACGTAAAACAAAATTTAAAAAAATTGTCTTGTATTTAATTTTTTTTTTACCTTCATTCATTATATTTTCTCTATTTTTATATGGATTTTATTCATTCCTTTTATTTTCTGTCTTTTCTTTTGATTTTATTTCAAATGTCTTATATTTAAAATAATTGAATTTCGAACGATTATCAAAATAAGTGAATAAAAATCACATAGAAAAATAAAACGTTAAAATCAAATGACACTTTTTTAAAAAGCAGTTTCTTGGCACGTGCGTTGCACACGGGTTTTGTGTTAATTAGTACAAAAAATCTAAATGATATAGATGATACTGAAACTTGTAACTAATATTGAGTAACTAAATTTTCAAAAAGAAGTATAACTGTTTGTAGTTATACACAATTAATTGAATTGGTATATGTGACATTTTTCTTACATATATATATATATATATATATATATATATATATATATATCTTATACTTGGTACAACACTT
>JAJOOS010019947.1:0-10374 GCA_029582725.1 Solanum chiquidenum
AGAGGAGGAGTATCCAAGCCATATAAAGAGTCTATCCATCTCATTAACCACCAATATGAAACTTTTGTCATTTTTTAACAATTTTCCCTCTCTTTTGGCTCAAGTATAAAAGGAAATGTAGTATATTTTGGTAATGGCAATTATGAGTAATGTAAAAAAGCTCACACTAATATAAATTAAATTCTCAGACTATTCACATTTTTTCTGTTGTGCAACAAAGCACAATAGCATATCCTACTACACAATCAGGAAGCATCCAGTAATTACCTAAATTACTCTATTTCCATTTTTAATTAGACTGAATATCGGGATCAAGTCATTAAATCAAGAGTATCCACCACTAATTGTGTGCATTACTCTTTGGCTCCAACAGAAGAAACTCCATGAAGATGCTATCCCTATGACCCTATCTAAGGCAATAATTAAAATCACAAGGTCTCAATTCAGCCTCAAAGAAGACGTAAATTTCGCACTAGCAATACAACTCCAGGCTTTAGGTGGGTTTTTCAATGCACATCATTTGTTACTTCGACAGGGAATCCAAAGCAGTGTGAGTGAAACATTTGAATTGTTTCCAGTGAGCACTTGACCACTCTTAACACATTTCACATCCATATTCGATCCATTTTAATAAAGGTTGAACCTTTATTTATATAAAAAAAGGGCCAGTTTGATACTTCAAAGATAAATTACAACAGGTGAAAAGAAAAAGGCTTCAAATCATTTGCTCCAACTAAATTAAAACAATGAAACACATCCATAAACTAAAAAAAAAAAAAAAAAATTACCAGTCTTCCACACTCAACAAAACAAGTACCTAGAACATATCGCCGGAGCCAAAAAAAAATAGGAAAAATCATGCAAGCAAGTAAAAACATTCGATATAAATTGAAACCCTAACATTTCTCTTAATCCATAAATCGACATACAAAATCGAGAGCTGTATATCAATTGAAAAACAAAAAAAAAACAGAAAAAAACTAGAAGAGAAGAAATGGTGGTAACGAAACGAAGCAAGAGAGAGCTATTACCAGAGTAGAGAAAATAGCGAAAAAAAAGCAGAGATCTGTGAGAAAGATTTGAGTAGTGATCTATGATGTTGATGAGAGTGGAGCGATAAAGATTGAAAAAACGGAAAAAGTGAGAAGAATAAAAGGGCCGAAACTCTAAAAGCCCAAAAACAATTGTTGTTTGCCCCGAAGTCACACCACTTGGCGATTACGATGGGGACACGTAGGACTCATTGACGTAATATCTCTTGTCCGATTTTACCCTCGCCAGTTTTTCGCCCATTGTTTTTCTTTTATACTCTATTAACATTTGACTAAATTTGATTTATGGATAACAAAGTACAGACTATTTATGGAAATATTTGAAAACACTGTTGTAATACTCTCTTTGGTTCAACATATTTATCAAAATTCCTTTTTGTGAACTCAAACAATAAGAATTTTTTATCAAAGTTTTAAAATGTATACTTAAGCTCATTTCATTTATTTCTCTTACTATTTCATTTCAATTATGTACTTATTTAATTTTACCTTATTCGCTTTAACTAAACAAGCTATAATAATATACAAACCTCGGATTTTGATCATCTCGATTCAAGTGTCTTGAAGTCACGTTTATAAATTTAATCATATTGTTTTAAGGGTAGACAAACACCATATTTATATCAATTCATTAAACACGTGATATATATCTTATGTCATTAATAGATGATCTTCAATAATAAATACCAAATGAAACAAACGATATTGAAAACTAACTCAAACTTAGAAAACGTTCACACTAACTAAAAAGGAACGCTTCTTTTATTTCAGTAAACTCCTAGAAAGGAAAATAAAAAATCACCTTTCTCTATATTATTATCTTATGCGGAGGACACAACCAATTTACCTTGGATTTTACTCTTTAAGGTTAGATAGCAAATAATTTTCCTTTTTCCGTAACACACTACTTGCTTGCAGTCGTTAGGTGCCTTGTTGTATCACTAATACCACATCACTGATAGCAAAACTAAGGAGCAGCCGAAGTCATATAAAAAAAGAGGGCGATGCTACATTGATCCATACTTTGGACTGGGTTTATGGGTGATCGATAAGGCTCATGACCTAGGTTGACGACCTCCATTGCACTTTGGAGGGGTGCCTGCCTAAGATCTGCCTAAGTGGCAGAGTCGTCATAATTTATGAAAGATTCTGTGTTCGCGCGGTCCCTACCCAATTCTTAACCCCAATGTTTCCCTTCAAATATAGTTAATCTTCAGAGTTTACGCAACTATAATATACCTAATGATGTTTACTTCTTTATATGTGAATCTCATTCCGTCATATTATATATGATACATGACATATTGTTGTGCTATGTATGATTTGTTTCTAGCAATGCATGTGCAATAAATAACAGAGCTTCGTATTAAGGTCCTTAAATCTAAAGCATGTATATTGGCATATTGCTCTGGGTTTTTCATGATGCGATTGACAAGTGTCTACAAAGAGTAGTAGTTGACATGCAGCAGGATTGAAATCATGGCTAATTCAGTGCTATAACTTATGTACGTACATGATTGTGTTCTATTAAAAAAAAAAAACTTTTTCCACTCACACCTCTTGCATATTAAAGTTCAGAAACATTAGGATGGATTCGAGTTACGATTGAGAGTAAAAAAATTCATGGACACGAGCACCATTTAAGTAAGGGAAAAACTCTAGCTCATACACAATATGGTAATACTGATCAATGGAATCTGTTTTAATCAATTTTCAGTAAGGAAAAAATTCCCAAACACAAGCTTTCCTATCTTCAACGATATATGCAGGGGCAGATTTAGGCCATTGGAAATTAATCACGATACAAAATGAGAATCGTATGAATGCGATTTTTCACTTCTCAACAAATATCATCTGGTTTGGTATTCTAAGCGGGTATTCAATTTTGGGTAAGGAAAAACATTGAAAAGCTTAGTTCTTTTTAAAAAAATCAAAATTCACATATTTCATAGATAGGCCAAAGGAGAAACCGTTTAAGTTTCACTACTCTTGGTCAGGGGTTCAAATGACTTTACATTGTCTCTTTTAATTTTTTAATTTAAGATTACTGAAAATCCATAAACTTTAAATCATGAATTCGGCTCTGCTCCGATGAATCATGACAAGCCACCAGTGATCATGTGTGTCAATTTGATTACACTGCTCTAGTTTAAGTCGTTTGATCTAAAATTTTGATCTAAAAATACCCCTATATATTATCAATTAATGAATCAAAATATCATTTTCTTGATGAAAATATTATGTCTTTTCTTTTTAATCACATTTTATACCTAATATGTGATTTTCATTGGATACTATACGAGTAATTAATTAATTATTACGACAACATGTTGGGTGGCCCTATATATATGATGATTAATTGCGTGCACTAAGTAATAATTACGTAGTGAGACAAACATTTACATAGAATTATGACACTAAGAATTACTTGCTTTGTAAGCTCCATTATTTTCCAGGAATTTCATTTTATCACAGACTTTATCCTTTTTTCTGGTTGGTCCATTCCCTTTTAGATTCTTTTCTTTTGGACTACTTCTTCTCTTCATCATACTTCCCACCGCAAGTGTTCCTTTTTCCTTCTAAGCATAAAGTGATACATATGGTATATGATATGATTGGTTATTATATGGTAACAGGTATGCAACATCAACAACGGATCGTGGTGGAGTGATAAATACCCTTTCATTCTTAATCAGAAGTCTCAAGTTTGAGTTTCCTTGAGTACGGAGTCACAAGCACAGGGACTTTTGAAGAACTAATACTATTGTTAAAGAACTACTACATAAGTAGACAAATGTTTTGAGTTTATTGAACTTTATAAGTTAAATTGAATATTACAAAAGTTTTGAAAGGAGAATTCCTTTTTTAGTAGTGTTTGGATAATCCAATTACGTACGTGAATATGGCTTATACTTTGTGAAAGATGGAAATTAAATGGTACACTACTTGCTATCTTATGGAATAAGAATGACGCAATTTTCTGCTTTTTTAAAATAATTGTAGTAGATAAAAAGTATATATGCGATCAATGACGACTTCCTTTTCTTTTATGGCAAAAGAAATTAAAGCTCACACAAAAGAAAATTAGAGTTTTAAATCTTTTAAATTCCTAAAAAGATAATATACGTAAGTGGCCATGCTTCCTACTTTTAAGAATTTATTTATTTTTTAAAAAAAGACCCTCTATCATGGCTATACGATTTTATTCATTATTCTTTAATTCTTTTGACAAAAGATGATGCTAATATTGTTTACGACACTTTTTTATCCAATGGAATAGACACCCTTAGACACGTTAAGCATTATACACAAAATACGGTGTAATTAATTTTGTTAACATAGATATCCTTGGAAGACTAAAATTTCCTCTTATCCTCCTTTTATTCTTTTTAATTTTGTCTTTAAATCGATCTTTCTTTGTTTAAATAAATAGTATAGTTCTCACCATAGAAAGTTATGGAGTGGTAAGTACCCATTTACCATTAACCCAATATTTCTTGTTTGAGTACCCTCTTTTTCTATGGATAGTTTTACCCAACTCGCCCAGCTAGTTTAATTTTTGTAAAAAAAAAAAAGTTTGACCCATTATGCCTCAATTGTCGTCTCTAACTATAAGAGAGGTGACTCAAAATGTTTCACCTCCAATTTTAAGGTTGTGAATTGAGTCACCGAGAATAGGGATCTAGTGAAGGGTAAAAAATAATTAATTAAAGAAAAAAGACAATTACTCCAATATTTTAATTTCCTTGATCAAATTAAAATCCTACCACAAAAATGACATTATATTCTTGTATTAAATAATACATTACCACAATATTCAGTTCCATATATATGCAAAATAAGATCCAAGCTAGTTGATACTAAAAAAGAAGACAAAAAACAAGTAGTAGAACCACAATATAGAATATGGATGAAAGGAAAAATCCTTAAAATTACTACTGGTAATTTACTACTTACTAATTACTAATATAATTAACCAACCACATCAACCTTGACGGTGCACGATAATAGTCGCCGGAAAATGGAGGCCAAAGCAGCGCACGATATCTCTTTAGCCCTTCTAATCCCTTTATTACATTTTCTTCTCCGGCCACCACCACTTGACTTGCGACTTTTTTTCTTTCTTCCATAACATCTTATTGATGCCGTGTCGTTCACGCGCTCTTCTTCTCTTGAAAAAGTGTAGCTTCTCAAGTATAATTGCCTGCATGAAATACTATCCACCACTTTTGGTTTTGCATAACTATTATTGTTCATTCTTGAACTGACGGACTTTATAAATTCCACGTCGGATTCCGGCCATTTATACAGGTTTATGTATGTAGCTCTTACCGGTACTGATCTCGCGGCGACAACGTCGTTAACGCAACTTGATATGCAGGCAGAGGCCATGATTCTTGATTTTCCGGCGAGTGTGCGGAGACAAAGAGGATTAGGTTTTGTTTATGTTGAGGTAATTTTGTGTGGAAGAGAAATATAATAAGGTGTGGAGTGAGAGTATATATAGTATAAAATTAAGAGCAACTTTCACAAATATCCACTATAATAAATTTAATTATGTTTTATAGCTATAATTTGCAGGTTTGTATAATTCGCGGGTACATTTGTATAATTCAGTTATTTTTGTATAAACTCGAAATAACGAATTTATACCATTACAAACATCATAAGTGCAAATAGTTATACAAATTATATTATATAAATTTTGAATTATACAAAAGTTATACAAATTATATTATACAAATTCCAAATTATACAAATGCGCGAATTATACAAAACTAAAAAGTTGAGTTGTATAATTATAGCTAAAAGTATGCCGCGAATTGTAATTAAGGTAAACTATAATTATATTAAGTAATTAACTAATATATATTTGCTTAATTTTCCCTAAAATTAATTAGTCGTCCAACCTGTTTAAGTTTGAGACGGTTAATTTTGTTAGTTAATTCATATCTAAAAGTTTGGAGGATACGTAGTCCAAATGATCCACGTATCTTATAAAAATATACATATTTTATAAAATACTTCTTTTGTTTAATATGTTATATGATACCGTGAAAAATTAAAAAAAATTACATATTATTACGTAATTAAATAAATTATTAAAAAACAATTAAAACTTAACAGAAGTTGATGAGTTGGGTTACACTGTTTGGATCAATATTGTTACCCATTGTATTATATTATTATCATACTTACGATGTTTGTTTTGATTGTTACTTAAAATATATTATATTGTATTGTTAAATTTTGTTGTTACGTAACAATGAAAACACCCATTGTATGGAACAACCGATTTGGTGTGTTCCCATTGTTACTTAATTTCTTTTTCTATTTATATCCTTACATAATATTTCATAATACTTTTTTACCCTTTACATTGTATTATTTAATTCTAGTCAAACCTCCTACCCTAGAATAATTAAAGATATTTTAGTAAATTTATAAATTACAATACCAGTACGATACAGTCAAACCAAACAATAAAATGTTATTAAACAACAACAAACAATACAGTCTATCCAAACATTGTATCTATCATACAATACAGTACAATACAATACAATACACAGAGGTGGAGCCAGGATTCCAGGCTTGTGGGTTCTAAATTTTAAAAAAGATAACGATCTTAAAAATCACAAAATACAAATTATGTTAATGAGATATAATTAGTCATGTTTGAAAACATTGTCTTAGATATTGTTATTCTAAAAACTTATTTTAATAATATGAAGATTTGAGTAATTTCATTTAAAGTTCTAAAATATTAATGAAAGATGAATAATTTTTTAAAATATAAATTTCGAACATTTTTATCATAATCTTCAATATTATTTTAAGTGAGAAAAAATTATTAAACTCACCATTAATATTTTCGCACCTAAAATATATATTTTACTAGTTTCATTGTGACCTTGAACCATTACCACCTTCAAAAGTTAAAATTTTGAAAAACAAATAACAATTATTCACTATAATCAATTATCAATATATGGGATAACCCTAGAATCAAAAATTATAAAATGATTTTATAGTACATATCGAAGGGCAGAGGTCGGATGATAGCAATCACATCAATAATAAAAGTTAGAACCCTAACTTTTGAAAATAAATTTGAGTTAAAATTTTTGAATGTCTGAGTACAAATCAATGAAAATATATTTGGGTTAAAGTTTTTTGAATGTTTGAGTAGAAATCGATAGTTAGATATTGTTTAAGAGTATGACCCAAACACTATTATTTTAATTTTTATATCATTAACCGATTTTCTGTTCGTTTTAAAAAAAATATATAAATTATCATTTGCCAGTTTTCTTTTTTTTTTATCTGAAATTAATTCCAAAAAAATAGTGGCGAGAGTTGGTTCCGACCCCACGAAGTGGGTACTGAATGACTTCACTGGGTGCGAGGAGACCACTGGACCCATCCGTATCATTATGTTTAAGGGTTCACAGGAAATTTATGTGTACGTTTTACTTGATATTTTAATACGAACATAAAAGTCAGTGGGTTCGGCGGAATCCCCTTCCGCTACAATAGCTTCGCCCCTGACAATACAGTACATTAACAATGGGTAACATTAACAATGATCCAAACAGAGTGTTATTAATGTTTGAGATGTGCTCAGTGGGTTAGGTTAATGACTCATTATTTAGCACATTATTACCCAATTTATTTCCGTTCGAGTGATATTTGACATGTTTATCTATTAACTCAATATAGTTTAGTCGAGTTAAATTTAGTTCTACTTGTCTGGCGCCTATATATATATATTGTATATACAGATGTAGAAATGTTACTACTTGTATTTTAATATATAGCAATTTTTTGAGATCATAATTAAGATGTGTTTGGATTCATGAGTGATTTCATTATTATTCCTCATGGGGTTTTATCATTTGGTTTGGTGGGGTACTAAAGGAGTAAAGAGGTGTAGGTGGTGAAAATATGCAATAATTTGGCATCATTTGAAGGAGTATTGGTAGACATCTGTACAGTATTTTCAATGAAAATAACTTAAATTGGTCTCTTTTATAAATGAATTTTTTACATTAGATAGAAATAAGGGAAAGTTACATAAATAGTAGCAATAAGCAAAAAAAATAAAACCATAAACCATAAGTGAGTAAAGAATAAATATTTTGAATATGGTATTTTTCCTATAAATGAGGTACCTATTATATATATATATATATAGTAGTATATCAGTGTATATATATGCTTAACATAAATTATAGTATATAGTATATTAATACACATATATGCATAATATAGACTATAGTATATCGTATGTTATGTCCAACATATGTTATATTCATATCTTGTAAGTGTGAAAGGTTACATTCAAAAGGAAAAGTTGTGGAGGAGGAATACGAGGATGATGTGGATAATCTTTTTCTTTTTTTTTTTAATTACTAGAAAATAAATTTAGTATATGATACATGTATGCATAGTGTTTATGTCAAGTATAGTTAATATTATTGCATTATTTTATTATTAAAATTTATATTATTGGTCATATGGATTAGAAAAATTCTAAAATATATACCGAAACGAAGAAGAGATTGAAATTTTTGGGGAAACTAGATGCGGAAGAGAGAAGGATTCTTGGGGTTTTTGTGAAATTTGGGCGCTAATTATGCTAGGTGATAATAATGTTTTCTCTATATTTAATTAGGATAGATATTTTAGGAATATAATTTTTTTTACAATATAATTTTAAAGTTAAAAATTCAAATATAAAATAGTTATATTTATGTAATTCTTAAAAGGTAATGGTAACTTGTAAAATCATCACTTTAAAAAGTTGTATCCATGTAATTTCTTCTAAAAACTAAGTTAGCGTCTGATTTTAAATTTCTAAAAAAAATGGTAAGTCATTTTCGGATAAAGTTTTAACATGCTCTTGATCATAAAATTCAAGAGAAATACTCGACTTTCTAAAAAAATATGATTTATACCCATAAATTTTAAAAATTATTTAAAATGTTCATAACTCTGTAATGTTCCGTGAAAAGTCGTGACAGTGAACATAATTAATATAAATTTGAAAAAAGAGGAAGAAAACAAAAGAAAGATACTATTTATTTGTATATGAGAAACTATTGTTACTACTTGTAATTGAAAGTGATTTCGGAGAGCAAGCTTGGATAAAATTGTATAAAGTATGTATATAATGGTATAATTTTTGTACAACAAACTAGGAATGAAATTTAATACAAAACTATAAATAATGGGTGTTTTTATAAAGAATAAATTTTAGGTTTAGCAACCATAAAAATCATATTTGTATGTTATAGCTACAGTTTGTATAATTGTGCTCCATAACAAACTTTATGTTTGCTATGACTATTAATATCATAAAAATTTGTATTTGTATATTTCGGTATACAAACTAAAACATAGTAATTGCATATAAAAAAAATTACTACTAAGTACATATATACAACACATATGTATACCGAATGAGTCTATTTGTATATTTCGGTATACAAATTGGTCCTGCAATTAATTTTTATACAACACATATGTATACCGAATGGGTCTATTTGTATATTCGGTATACAAATGGGTCCTGCAATTAATTCTATTTGTATATTCAGTATACAAATGTGTCCTGTAATTAATTTTTATATAACACATATGTATACCGAATGAGTCTATTTGTATATTTCGGTATACAAATGGGATGACAAAAAACATGGAATGTTTGCTACGAATTACAAATAAAAGAAACTATGGCTATAACATTTAATTTGAATTAATAATTTGTTATTTCATACCATTTTTCCTTTTATAAACATAAAAGTTGGGAGTGATTTTTGAAAATTCTCAAATACTAGAATTTTGCCCAATTTTTTTTCGAGAACTTGGGAACTTGAAATTTTTGCCGAATATATCTGCCAAATAATAACAAATTATTTGGCCAAACATTAATTTCTAATTTTTTCCTAAATATATTTATGGCCAAACGGACCCTAAGTTGTCTAGAAACACGAGTGTTGCTGAATTCCCTTAGATTCGGACCTTTGTCCAAATCTAGCCTTTTATCTTATGTTTCCTTGTAACCAAATATGTACTATTCGAACAAATCAATTGGTTGGCACTATATAAATGGGGTTAACTGTTATTCTCGACGTCCTAATTTATATGATATATTTTTAATTTTAAAATTTAAATAAATTTATTTTTTATCGTATATTTTTTAAATAATAAAAAAATATATATATAACTGACTTACAAAATCGATTCTATTTATATAATTCGACCATACTCTATTGTCTAATCCTTCACACCTATAATTCCACGTGAATTTAAAGAT
>JAJOOS010019990.1:0-11137 GCA_029582725.1 Solanum chiquidenum
GTAGAGAGTGGTGTTGCTGATCAGTTGCGTGTGACAGAACTAATATTGCATGATGTAAGCTTTGTCAATTGTTCAGTTGTCAGTTGTGTGCATACTAATTTGTAGCTGGATCAATGAATCTTCATTAAGGGTGAAGGTTTCCATTACCTGCAATTGCCATTCATTATAATTCACTATGTACTAAATATGAACAAAAGCTAAGACTGGCTTCTAAAATGCTCTTAGAGTGTTGGCTCTGGTATAACAACAGTTTCACATCTATCAAAAGACACGTGAAATGAGCTAAACAAATGCCCTCAAGCACGAAAACCAAAAACCTTCTCTCTCCTACTTCCTAGGAGGGAGAAACATCTTTTCTTGACACTTTTCCGGCACTCCTTACTCGAAAACCTCTCTCAGCTCCCTTAGTTATCACCTTCTGTGGTTACTCTTTCTTTTTTTTCTTCTGATAATCGAGAAATCCATCTGTGACCCGCCCTTTGGACCAATCACAGCCTTCCAAACTCGGTGGATAATGGGCCCGCCCCTCTACCCTTCTCCACTTAAATACCAGGCTTCGCTTTGCATGGTGTGGGGCTTGAACCTACAACCTATATATAAGCCACAAATCCTCCACCTTTTCTTCTTTTAGCTCAACCAGAAATTCTATTTTTAAGGATGGAGGACATAGGATCTATTTCAATGTAGGGTTAAGTCATTCAATATTACAAGGTGGGAAAATAGCAAGTCTGAATGGTTGGAAAGGAGTAGGAAGATGATGCAAAGGTCCAATGTGAACAGAAGAGCTATGGAGTGGATATGCTTTTGTATGAAAGAAGCATCGAAAGATATGAAGAAGGAGATCGGGAGATGGAGATTTTCATAAAAGGAGTCATCTCTTTTTTGCACTAGAAAGAGCAATCAACATGGGAGATTTATAAGCTTAATTTCATTAACCGGAGGGGGAAGGTCTGGCTTAATCATTCCAGAGCTAACATTGAATGTTTTTTTTGAGAAAGTTATTGCATTAAAGATAGAAAGGCTCATTAAATGGTAGAGGAAGGTACAGATACCTCCTCCGAGAGTGACGGATGTCAAGTACCCTTTTGCAGCAGTTGTACAAGAGAGTAAATGGCTAACAAACTCTCCGCACTGTTGAGATTGTGAGAAATATAAGGGAAGAATATTATTGAATTGTTGTTGTCTACATTATTACATAGAGACCCTATTTATAGACACCTTTTTCAACTAGGACACTGCAATACAATCCTTTTCTAAGTAGGACACTATATAATATTCCTATTACTATTCCAATTTCTATTCTAAGTAGGATTGTGTATACCTATTACTATTCTAACACTCTCCCTCAAGCTAGTGCATACAAATCATATGTATCTAGCTTGTTACAAATATAATTATTACGAGGACTGGTGAGGAGCTTGGTGAGATGTTTAGTCTTCTCATGAAATACTGGATTTGATGCATAATGTCAATCAGTCTCAATGTGCTTGGTCTTCTCATGAAATTGAATTTGATGCATAATGCCGATAAAACATAGAGTGATAAAATTACAGTGTTGAACTTCCCAAACCAAGCTTGCAAATAGTGTTTTAGACCATAGAGTGACTTACGTAATCAACATACAAGGCCCACACCATGCAAAGCGAAGCCCGGTATTTAAGTGAAGGGTAGAGGGGCGGGCCCATTATCCACCGAGTTTAAAAGGCTGTGATTCATCCAAAGGACGGGTAACAAACGGATTTCTCGGTTATCAAAAAAAAAAATCAATTGATGAGTCGAAATTAAACAAGAAAGTCACCAAAAAATTTGTCATAACATGTTCATACGCTGGAGTATTAGATTTGATGGCTAAAAGTGGTCACAATCTAAGAAATAAAATTATATGGGTAGGGTCGGAATGATGGCACAACCTAACTAGAAAATAGAAATTATATAGGAAAGGTCGGATTGATGGTATAACCCTATTGAAAAAGAGAAATAATATGGATAGGGTCAGAATGATGGTACAACCCTAAGCAAATCAGATTTGAGGAGTCCTCAGAAAGAAGAATGGAACTATGCAAATCAAATTTGAGGAGTCACCGAAAAGACACACGGTGCTATGCAACTCAAATATGAGAAAGTAGTTCAGAAAAATTCACGGTACTACGCAAATTAAATATGAAAGTAGTCCGGAGAGATGCACGGTGCTACACAAATCAGATATGCAAAAAAGGTAGTCACCGGAAGGATGGCACCGTGCTACACAAATTATATATGAAAAAGTAGTCACTGGAATGATGGCACAGTGCTACACAAATTAAATATGAAAAAGTAGTCACCGGGAAGATGGCACGGTGCTACAAGTCAGATATAAGAAAGTAGTCACCGGAATAATGGCACGGTGCTTACATAAATCGAATATGAGAAAATAGTCACCGGAAAGATACACGGGGACCCAACTTTTGCTAACATAATTGTTGGCCAGACGGGCGGCATATATGAGTAATAGCTGCCCATCGGCAGTAGAAGCTCTTTGATTCTCTACCAAGATTGTAGATGCTCTGATACCATGTGAGAAATATAAGGGAAGATTATTATTGAATTGTTGTTGTCTACATTATTACATAGAGACCCTATTTATAGACACTACAATAGACACCTTTTCCAACTAGGACACTGCAATACAATCCTTTAATAAGTAGGACACTATATTTTTCCTATTACTATTACTATTCCTATTTCTATTCTAAGTAGGATTGTGTATACCTATTAATATTCTAACAGAGATAAAGAGTATAAATGGCAACATAAAAGTGACTGATAAAATAGATGATTAGGAAGATAACCTACTCAAGAGATGTGTAGTTGGTTATTGGAGAGAGGAGTTGAAGGAAAAACCAACACTTGCTGACATCAGAAGGTGGTCCTCAACAAACTGGAAGAAAACATTTGGTTCAACATCTACGAGCTTAATGGCGACTCATTTCAGTTCGAATTTCCAAACAAACACATGGCGGAGCAAACCTTAAAAGGGCAATGGAGATGGAAGAATTGCAGCTTCCATATGGAATGGTGGAACCCTTTAATAGGAAGCATCCCAAACATCTTAACGGGCAAAGAAACTTGGGTCAGACTAGTAGGCATTCCCTTGCACTTGTGGTCTGAGAAAGTCTTCTGAGAAATTGGAGGAGTTTGTGGAGGATGGATTATACCTGAGGAAGAAACAGAGCTAAAAAACCATATGAAGTGGGCAAGGATTCTGGTGGCCAGCGACGGTAGGAAAATACCTGAGGAGGTCTCCATATAATGGAACAAAATTACTTGCCACTTTCTGATATGGGTGGAGTGCAAAACCAGGTTTGAAATAGCACCAGAATCAGGTTATGGAACCAATGGAGAAGAAACAAGGTTGAATCCAGTACAAGGTTTTACCCCGGGGATAATCTAAAGTGCAAGCTGTAATTCTGTACTACAATCCCATCAATTAAGGGATTCTAGTTAGAAACAACATGTGGGTTGTAAGAGAAAGACAACTGGAAGAGTAAGGTTTAATGAGACTTGTGACTTGCACATGACTCATTAAAATTTGAAATCAGATTTGGGTATCTTGTCCAGACCCAAGAGTACATAGCCCCAGAAAAGAAGTATAAGCCCAGATAGTGCAGGACAATTGATCTTTAACAAATATATGGAGGAAACAACCTAGAAGCTATCAGAGAAGAAAGTGCGATGGTAGAGAGTGAAGCAAGAGGATCTTGAGAGGAAAAAATTAAGAGAAGAAGAACTAAAGCACGTAGAACTGTTAGATAACAACAATGGGGGAAGAGATTATAAAATTAGTGATAGTGAAGAACAAGGGAATATGCAGAAAATTGTTCAATTAGGGGAGTCAACTCCTATTAATTCTGATGCTTCTAGTTGTTGTAAAGAAGTAGAAGAGGGCAAATCACTGGGTACATAATATTCTCAAGCTCAGTCAAGAATTTGGAGTTGCTTTTGAAGGATGCACAGAAGAAGACAATGTGTTATTCCTAAATGCATGAAGAAGCAGTAGGGATGAGGTCTTCAAGAGATCATAGTTCAAGTTTGAAAAATGGTGGCTTAAAGTGGAGGGGATTAAATCCAAAGTACAAGAGTGGTGGAATTCTTTTAATGTGACAGGAAGAGCAGTCTTTAAGTTAGCAACAAAACTGAGTCTTTTGAAAGTAAAACTCAAAGAAAAGAAAAAGGAGAATAATGTTAAGTGGAGGGCTAGAAAGGATCAACTTCTGGAGAAAATTGGAAGTTTGGAATTCATACAAGTGGCCAGACCTCTTACCGATGATGAGTTACTGCTGAAAGCACAATGGGTCATGGAGTATGAAAAAGGTGCTAGAAATGAAGAAATCCATTGGAGACAGAGATCCAGAATTCAGTGGATCAAAGGGGGTGACAAGAACACAAAGAATGGCCACTGCGCATAAGAGAATCTCCACTATAGATTCTTTGATGATCAATGGGGTTATGTCCTCTGATTCTATGGAAATTAAGAGGTCTACTGTGGATTTCTATAAAAAATCTTTACAAACAATCTAAAAGTTGGCGATCAGATTTGAATATTTTTTATGTTCAAACTATTACTATGGAGGAGCAACAATGGCTTACAAGAAGGTTTGGAGAGAAAGAGGTGTTAGAAGGGATCAAAATGTGTGCAGTAGACAAGGCACCTGGCCGGCTGGCCCGGATGGTTACACAATGTTTTTTTTAAAACTTTCAACAAAACGGTAAAGGAGGACTTAATGTTGACCTTCCACAACTTCCACACTCATAAAAAATTTGATAAAAGTTTTAATGCTACATTTGTAGTTTTGATTCCAAAGAAGGTGGGGGCAAATTATTTGAGAGATTTTAGGCCATTCAGTTGATCACAAGGGTGTACAAAATTATAGCCAAGGTTGTAGCAGAGAGATTGAAGAGGGTGATAAGCAAGTTTGTGAACAAACATCAGATGGCCTTCATTAAAGTTAGATAGATAATGGATGCTGCTTTAATTGCTAGCGAGTGTATTGACACTAGAATTAGAGGAGATGTTACGGGGTTTATGTGCAAGTTGGATTTTGAGAAAACGTATGGCCATTAAAATTGGAAGTTCCTCGTCAACACTCTTAGATAGATGGGGTTTGGAATTTGATGGCTCGGCTGGATAGACTTTTGTATTAAAACCACCAGGTTCTCCATCCTTGTTAATGGAGAACCTTTTGTTTTTTTTTCCAGCGGAGGACTTAGATAGAGGGATCCTCTATCTCCATTCCTTTTAATTATATCTATGGAGGGATTGGACTGTTTAATGTGCAAAACTTCGCAAAATAATTGGATTAGAGGTTTCAAATTAAGAAACATGGCAAATGAGAATATGGAGTCAACACATATACTGTATGCCGATGATACAATAGTGTTCTGTGAAGCAGACCATGAATAATTATGCTATTTAAGGGTGATTCTGGTAGTTTTTGAGGCTTGTTTTGGACTCAAGGTTAATTGGAGAAAGGGCAGTATATTTCCTGTAAAAGAAGTTCATCAGATACAAACACTAGCAAACATCTTGAGGTGCAAGGTAGAGAAGCTACCAATAGTCTATCTAGGCATACCATAAAGCAATTACTATTTGGGATGGAATTATTGAGAAAACTGAGCGGAAGTTTGCACTTTGAAGTCTCAATACCTTTCATTGGGAAGTAAAGTCACTTTAATAAACTCTGTGCTAGATTCCTTACCAACAATTCCTTACCAGCTTATGTGATGTCCCTTTTCCCTATACATGGTAAGGTGATCAAAATTCTAGATGCTTTCTGAAGGAATTTCCTCTAGCAAGGAAATAAAATTGAGAGCAGTTTCAATTTAGTAAAATGGGCCGAAGTTCAATAAGGGAGGAATTATGGGGGTTTGGGAGTTAGAAAGCTCTAGTTACAATACAAAAGTCTACTAAGCAAGTGGCTATGGAGGTACAACCAAGAGGAGCATGCATTATGGAAAGAGGTGATACAACACAAATTTGGCCAAGAAGGGGAATGGTGTTCACGTGAAGTAACAACCACTTATGGAGTTGGAGTTTGGAGGACTATCAGAAGCTTTTGGCCAGCTCTAGAAGTTAATATAAAAGTTAAAGTTGGGAGGGGGGATAAGGTTTTATTCTGGAAAAAAGACTGGACTAGTCAAGGATCTCTTCAAAGTTTGTTTCCTGGACTTTATTCTATCAGTGTGCATCCGGATAGCAAAAATAGTGAGTTGTGGTCTCAACAAGGATGGAGTTTGGTATTTAGAAGGTTGTTAAATGACTGGGAGATTGAAGAGGTAATTGAACTATTGAATATGATAGAAGGCTTTCCATGCACTAATTTGGAAACAAAAAGTCTATTATGGAGAAAACACCCAGGTGGAAGATTCTCTGTCGACAGATTGTATAAGTGGGGTCTATTGGTTACTGGAGGAAGGGTAACAGGCCATGGAGTGTTGTTTGGAAGAGTGTGGCTCCCTCTAAAGTGAAGTGTTTTGTCTGGTTGGTAGCTAGGAGAGCCTGTTTGACTCATGAAGCATTATAGAAAAGGGGCATCAACATAGCCTCTAGATGCTTACTATGCAAAGAGGCACTGGAAACCAACAAACACTATTTTTGCATTGCAAAGTAACAACACAAGTATGTGTTTTATTCTTAAATTTAGTTAGCCTAAACAAGTGTAGCCAGAACACACATCAGGATTATTGAGTTGTTGGATCAGAAAGGGGGGGGGGGGGCAGCAAGAGTCAAAAGAAGTGGTGGAGGATGATACTTGCTTGTATCTGGTGGAATATTTGGAAGGAAAGGAGTCATAGGATTTTTGAAGAAAAAGACTGCTCAATACAGAAGATTAAATGGAAAAGTAACTACTTTTTGGAGGTGGCCAGTATAACCCTTAATGTTGAGGAATACAAGTTACCAGTTTCGAAAAAAAAGAAGAAGACATTTTAAATGTATTTTCTTTTTGTTAGAATCAATTATTTATCACATCACGTTTGACGTTGTGCAAGGAACTTTACTTATGATGATGGGTCATAATAAAACTGTCTCATTTGAGAAGTTGGGCTATTAAAATATGGCTGCTAGTTGTCATTAAAAAGTATGGCTTTAAAGTCCATTTAAATTGGTCTTGTTGTGTGGTGGTCAGGTAAGAAAAGCTATCCAATACTGTCTATCCTGTCTTCATGTAATCCCACCTTTAGGCACAACTTGAAAAAGGGCTCATGCAATCATCAGTTGTTCCATTCCACAAAATTTTCATTCGAGAAGGCCCAAGGCTTCGCTCTAGTGGTAAGAGCATAATGTGTATTTTTTGGGTTAGGTGCATGTTGCTGTTTCAGACCTTGTTGTAGCCAAAGACATGATATTTAAGTGGATAAGGGTAGAGGGTGTGCCCATTATCCAATCGAGTTTCGAACCATGCGCCACTGGATATTAGAGATTTCTCAGGTATAAAAAGAAATTCATTTGAGGAATTAATCTGGATTTTACTTCCTCTATTTTAAAAGATATTTGTGACTATCATTTCAACATTCTAGAATTCGATCCGTTTTCAGATTTTGTAGATTGAAACGCTTAGCAGTGTTATCAAAAGAGAAAAGAGGAAAAAAAAACTCTTAAGGTCCATTGAAGCTTTAAGCTCAAATAAAGCGTGGGCTTTAATGCAAAAAGGCGCAAATGGAGAAAAAAATACAAATATATATTTTTAGTCCAAAACTAATAATTATAAGCATGAATAATCAATATATGGACAAATAAATTGATTATAAAGTGAAATATCAATTGTCTAGTGTCCCCTCTCGAGGAAACGCTCATTCACAAGCAAAAGCTTGTCTTAGAGCCTTGATGACGTCATTGAACTGCACATCAAGTGATGCGAAGCTGTCGCCGCTCAACATGTTTTGAGCTTTGCTTCGGGCTTAAGTGCGCCTTTGACAACACTGATGCTTTGGATATGTTAGCTCTTTATTGTGGAAAAATCCTCAAGGAAAACACAAGTTTGTTTTACCTGCACCCAGTAAGTTATTTCACTATATGCAAGGCAAACACCCTCCCTTTCCGGAAAAAAAAGCAAAAAAGGAACACAAAATCAAAGAGAAGTCAGTTGCATAGTATTTCTCCATAGTAAAAGCTACTTTTTCTGCCATTTGTTCTTTTTTCTTGTTTTCAGTTTCTACAATTGAATCATCTGAATTGATATTTATTGTTCGTGCAGCAAATTTTTTTCGGAAAGCTGATGGATTTATTCAGAATCTGTGAAGACCTGGAGAATGTTGACAGTCTTCACATCATTTTCAAAATAGTTAGAGGAATTAGTTAGTATTGCCTGCTTTTTATCAATATTTGTTTAATACCTATATTTCAGTAGCTTTACAATTTTATGGTTTCTGCAGTTTTGCTCAATAGTTCCCAGATCTTTGAAACAATATTTGGTGATGAGTTGATTATGGATATTGTTGGATGCCTTGAATGTAAGTTTATCATCTATTTTCTGTTTGCAGTTGAAATGATCCATTTTGATCTTGATAGAGTTCTCCTTTCTCTTTAAGGACTGCTGTAGCTTGAATGTGGGACAATTTAGACCTTATCAAAAATAAAATAAAATGTGGGACAGATTAGTTATCCCTGTGGAGACTCTGTTTTGGTTTAGGTTCGGATTAAATCTTCTTGAGATTGGGTTCCTACTCTTATGGTGATTCTCATGCCGTCTTGATTACAACAACAAACCCATTCCAATCCACAAGTGGGGTATGGAGAGGGTAATATGTACACATACCTTAGCCCTACTTTTTGGGGTAAAGGGGCAGTTTTCGATAGAACTTCGGCTTGAAAGATAAGTTTTTGAAGCAGGTTTGCTAGACAAATATGGTAGCAAAAAGAGCAAGAGACAAAGCAAGGAAGCAACTCATAATAATATACATTGAAGAACAAGAGAATACGCGACTACTAAATACTACTTCTAATACTAAGAAGCGAAGAGGAGGAAGCTAGCCCCCTCCCACATAAGGTGCAACAATACTCATCTACTTTCTATCCTTCTACCTTAATCCATAGCCTCCATATCTTCCTATTTTGGGTAATGTCCTCAGTAAATTAAGGTTTTGCCATATCCTGTCTAATCACCTCCGCCAGTTCGTTCTTATTCGGCCTACCTGTACCTCGCTTTGCTCCTGCTACCAACCTCTCGCACCTCGTTACGGGCGCATCCGCACACCTTCTTTTCACATGTCCTAATCATCTCAACCTCGGTTCCCTCATATTGTTCTCCATGGAGGCCACACCACCTTTCCCGGTATAACTTCATGCCATCTTGATTGAAGTAGATAAATGTATATAATGTTCTAAATAGGATAAAAGTATTGCATTTACTTTTTGGAAGTTGAGCCACAAATTACATGCATTTGTTGTGACGTGGCTTTATTCGTTGTAAATTGCGGTCATGGAATGTTGAAATTTATGAAACAAAGTGAAATGATCTTTGATGACATTATCTACTAGAGTAAATGAGTTATCAAGTTTCATTAAAAAAATGAGCGATCAAGTTTATTGATGCAACATACACAACTGGTAGGTTTTCCTTGTTTATTCTTCGTGATGCTTTAGAATATCCAACAACAACAACATACTCAGTGTGATCCTACCAGTAGAGTTTGGGGAGGATAGGGTTTACGTTCCTTACTCTTATCTTGTGTGAGGTTTAAAAGTTGATTCCAATAGACCCTCAGTTCAAGAAAAACACTTTCAAAAATAGGTTTGACAAATACAAGAGTAAAAGCTATGGTGGAAGAGTATTCTAGAAAAGGAAAGTACAAACAAAAATAGTAAAGATAACCCAAGTAAAAACAACAATAATAGTAATGTAGTTGAAAAATAAGATAATAATAGAATAATAATAACGATCTTGATAAGTAGAAGAGGGAGCAGACAAGGTGCTCTAAGATAGAACTAAGCTCCTCCGCAGGACAAAGAGAAATCGCTTGACTATACCTATTAACCCTCTACGCTAATTCTTGACCTCCATGTTTTCCTATCTAGGGTCATGTCCTCGGCAAACTAAAGACATGTCATGTCATGTCATGTCTAATCACCTCTCCGCAACTCTTCCTGGGTCTACTTCTACCTCTTCTTAAACCTATCACTGTCAGCTTCTTGCGTCTCCTCACTGGGGCATTTGTGCTCCTCTTTACATGTCCGAACCATCTTAACCTTGCTTTCCGCATCTTGTCCATCACTTAGGCCACTCCCATCTTACTTCATATATCTTCGTTTCTAACCTTATATCTCCTAGTGTGCCCACACATCCACTTAAGCATCCTCATCTTCACTACATTCATCTTCTTCTGAATGTGTGAATTCTTATTTGTGTTGGTATTAGAGACCTCAGGTTTTCATTGTTATTTGGTGAAAAATTTCAAGTTTTTTGCAAGTAGGATCCTTGATATGCATGTAATCTGTAAAATAGGGATTGCTACGTCCCTTAAGCAATTTTAAAGTTTTTATCCGGCTGCTTCTTGAGTTTGTTTCCGGAATAATTGACCTGAAATTTGGTCTACAGATGACCCAGAGGCACCACATATCCATCATCGCGGTTTTCTGAAGGAGCACGTCGTATATAAGGAGGTATCTTATGAAATTTTCTGATCTCTTAGTTGTTTCCAGCAACTAAGATTCGGTAGTCCTTTCAAAGATACGTCAAACTTATAGAGTTGGCTATCTAAAGGTATAATATGATTGTGTACTCTTATAAGCTTTGGCATGTAACATGAATGGAACTTACTGTTTTTGTCACTAATTTCAGGATGTCGTGTTGTCTCAAATGTTGGATGAGGCAACAATAGCAAATCTCAATTCCATAATCAGTTCGAACAATGCAATGGTAAGATATTAGTAACTTAAGGTCTCTCATGCGTACAGTTCACTGACCTTTTGATTTTTATACAGGCTGTATCTCGCCTGAAAGATGATAATACCTTTATTCAGGAATTATTTGCGAAGTTGAGGTCACCTTCTACTTCTGCAGAATCAAAGAAAAAATTGGTAAAGAATCTTAGTGGAGACATTTTTTTTTCATCTCTTTTGAAACATGATTCTGTCGGACTTGGCTATTTTTCATATTTACCA
>JAJOOS010020006.1:0-10291 GCA_029582725.1 Solanum chiquidenum
TGTTATTACTATTTTGTTATCTATTAATTGTTTTGATATATATCCCATCCATAATTGGATTGTCTTATTTATATCTGCTGCACAGTCTAAATCTAAAAAATTATGTTGTTCAGTTATTGGTTTAGGTGTCCATTTTTTATTTAATCTTTTGTCCCATATAACTTTATTTCTGTCGTACTGTTCATAGTTTGTATTATAATATTGTGGATTTAAGTTTTTTGGATTTTTTACTCCTGATGTACTGGGTTTTTAATCCGTGTCTACGTCTCCTGTATTTACTTCTAAATTCTTTGTGTTATCTAGGTTTGCCAAAAGTTTCGTATATGTTTCGGATATTTTTATTGTCTTAGGCGTTGCCTGCCCGTTATGTTACATATTTGTTTAAATACAGCTGCAGGTACAAGCCAACGAGTTAGTGAAAAACATAAGAACTCAAACTTAAACCAGTTATTCGAAAAACCATTTACCCCAAGGCCAACACCAAAAAACATATTGACTACAGAACCACAAACTTCTACATACGCGGATAGCCTACACCATGACAAAAGGACATATAACCATATCACGCGAACCTATATAGAAATATACAAAATCCAAACATTTTTAAATCTTAAACCCAGATCTACTACAACCCAAGTACCCAACAAGGATTATTTAACCCAAAAATTACAAGGTTATAATAAACTGATCGCACAACCAAAAACTAACGCCAACTTAGTAAGGACATGTTACAACTATGGACTATTAAATACAGTATATACTTATGACAGAGAGGAACTAAGTGGCATACCGGAACTATAGATATTTTTTATATTTTTAACCTTCACTTCATGCTATATTCCTATTTTTCATTTTAATACACTTCTAATAATACTAAACGTCTATTATCATGTCGCAACATATATTATGTAACATTAATTCCTCATTGATGACACTTTAATTACACAATTGAACATGCAATTAAAATTAAAAATCTAGCTGGTTTGACATTGCTCTTGCCCTTCTCTCCTGCCTAGACTTTTGTCGTATCACAATAGGCTCAAATCCTGAGCCATTTTGCATTGGTAATGTAGAAATTTATGCGATTCTCGCACAACATTTTATGTGTATTATAATATTCCTAGGCCTTTTCATAGCTTCTCACAGTGAAGACATGGGATCATCATGAGCACTACCGATAGATTCTTTTTTATTTCAACCTTCACTTGACGTTTTATCCCTATTTTGTCCTATTAGTACACTTGTAAATAATACTAACCATCTATTATCATATCGTAACATACATCATGTGACATTAATTCCTCATTGATAAAACTTTAGTCACACAATTGGAAATATGATTAAAATTTAAAATCTAATGGGTTTTACAATGTTTTTCTCTTATCATTCATCATAAATTCAAAATTAAAGAGTGTAAGCTTCATAGACTTTTTAGTATATTTTGGAGTTAAGACAAAAGTACCTCCTAAACTATACTTGGAATTCTAGCGACACACATGAAATAACTATGATTTCAATAGTAAACTCAATAATATGCAATTCCAAATAGAGAAAATTAAAATAGCAGGTATAGAAGCAAAACCTTAGTTTTGATCATACTAACTGAAATTGTATATAAATGACGTGAGGACAAACTAAGTTTCTCACTATGATATTTTTACATACATGGAAGAACAAGAATTCTGGGAGAGGATCTTGAAACCCTAGAATTTGCTCTATTGGAGGTTTGATATAAGTTTGGAGAGTAGAATAATAGAGAAAATAGGAGAACTACCATAATTTCCTCCCCTAATATATGTTAAAACATCACAATTTGGACTTAGGAAAATAAGGAAAAGACATAAATACCCTAAAAAAATACTCTTATTGATCAACTCCATGACGACCTGCCATGACTCATGGAATTCCTCTATGGAATGCAGACGTGTTGCCATCTTTCATGTTCTCATCCACGAGTCAATTCGATTGATAGTAGAATGATCCAAGGAACATGAACTGTCTTCATGGAACTCAGGAATTTTGACAACTTCCAAGTTCGAGTCTATGAGGTCATTCCACCTCCTCAAGCTATGGATTATTTACAATCAAGGTCATGTGTTCGTGTGTTGCTTTTCTCAGTTTACAAAAGTAAGTATAGTTCATCTTATTGACTTCATTATGTTTTTGCTTCTCATTTAAATTGCCTCTCTACATCTTGCATTTTTTTCTCAACTTATGATAGGTTTTTCCTCTTGTTCGTTGCTTTTTGATCTTTTATTCTGAAGGATACCTCATTTCCAGGTTCATGCCCACCTTTGTTCTCTTCCTCTTTTTTTCTCCCACCAGATTCCCCTACTTTTGTTTCTGCGGATGGCGGTTGATCAGAGCTCATGGATAGCTCAACTCCACCTCCTCAGAGTACTAATGAAGGTTTCTTCCAGGTTTAAGCGCTCCCATATGAGCCCATATCCTTCCTTTTGTTGAATCCTTTTTGTTGGCTTAAGTAGCCCAAGCTAGATAGCTCTTTGCATTTTGTTAACCTCGTGATGTTTTGTAAATGATGTATATGTGAAAAGTTGTGTTGTGGCCTCCTCATTCCTATTATCTTCTAGTCGCTCATACTCTCAAATATGAGAAATTAAATTTTTCACTATTTATATTCCTTCTCCCTATACTATTTGGGCTGTTGAAATCCGAAAATGTGTAGTTTCCTTAGTCAATTGCCATGTTTTCTACGTTGTGTGCTAATTTGTTTACTTCTCTCATTATAGTTGGTTAATGTATTGTCTTTTCTTGAAGACATTATTTAATATCTTTTACTATGTCCCTTATGGAACACAATTTACATAAGTTTTTGTTTTCGCTCTCTTTTCTCATTTTTATCTCACAAGGCTCTACTAGATGATTTTATCAAATTTGGTAGAATTTTGAAAATTGTATTCAATTGTAAATATATTCTTATACATTTTGTTTAAAAAGTGTTCATGTTCCCAACAAAATGGCACTTTTTTTAAATTTTTTATCCGGTGTTTGGTACCGATATTGGAGCATGACTAAAGACCTCTGGTAAAAATGAAAAAAAGGACTTACTACGCCTTGGTGGTCAACAAACGACACTTACAATTGAACAACCAATCAAACATAAAGATCATAGCTTGTGCTCATTTAGAATAGATGTTCCTCATTTCAATTTTGAGAAGATGGCTCGTTGACATTATGTAGCTTTGTTTACCCATAACATGTTTCTCTGCTTTCTTACTAGTTTCTTGATGAATTATAATGATGTAAAATTTAGTTATTATCCAATCCACAAATTTGATCTATTTTATAGGTGTTTCGTATTTTAAATGAGATATTATTTTTAAAAAAAAAACTAAAAAAAAAAATCTAGTACTAAATGGATTTATTTAATATAAAAATAATCATATATCATATATCATATCATATATAAATATAATCATATATCATATATCATATCATATATAAATATAATCATATATCATATATCATATCATATATAAATATAAAAGAGAACCTTAGACCCGCCTACGTGGCGCCACCACAAACCAGGATTCCCTTTTAATTTATTTTATTTCTAAAACTAGCCTTCCCCTTTCATGAAAAGTTGTGACTTTTATGAAAAGTTGACTTTTATGAAGAGTTGCGACTTTTATGACAAGTTGCAACTTTTATGAAGAGCTGTGACTTTTATGAAAAATATGTGACTTTTATTAAAGGTTGTGACCTTTCGAAGATTTGTAACTTTTCCAAAGAGTTGTGACCTTTCCGATAAGGCACAATAAGAATTTGTTCGCACTACCCTTTGTTGTGTATAAATAGAGGTATTTCCTGCTACTATTATTTGTAGGGTTCTTTCGCTATAGGGTAGTAAAATTCAAATACATGAATTAAGCTTCTTATGAAGGTTGTTTAATTCCTCAAAGTTTTCTTCCTCCTATTTTTTGAAGCTTAATCTTTACTATAAGTCATAGTGATTCATGTAACTATGACAATTTCTTTTTGTTATTTTGGTTACTTTTTTTCAACTATGTTTAAAATCTCAGCAAGGATGATTGAAAATTAATCTTCTCTTTTGTCCCTTTCTACATGTTTCTTCATATAAGCAAATTTTTTTTATTTTAATTGCAATGCGACATTACTACTCTTGTACTTCTCGATTCAAAACTCATAACGCTGCTGAAATGGTTAAATTCATTACATTTGGTTCTTTAATAAACAAAACTTTTATTTCTGCCACTATTATTTGTAGGTTTTTTCGCTATTGGGGAGTTTAATTCAAATACATTATTTCAGCATCTTATGAAGTGTGTTTCATGATTCATGTAAATTGCAATTTCTTTTTGCTATTTTGGTGACTTTCTTTTAACTCTGTTGAAAATTCTTGTGAGGATCATTGAAAATGTATCTTCTCTTTTGTCCCTATCTACATGTTTCTTCGTATACTTTTTGAGAAAATTGCTTGTGGGTTGTGCTATATTTGATAGCAAACAATAAAAAATATGTGATAACTAATACGAAACCAATGATGAAGTTTGTTAAAAGAACCAAACAGATCCGCTCTCTTGCTTTCCACAATTAATATATTATTTTGATTGTTTTTTTCTTAGATACAAACATTTTGTATGCCATTGCACTCTTCCTAGAATATAAGTATAGAGAAAATTAGTCCACTACTTTTATCGCAAGTTAACTAATATTCCATAGTTCTTCATCTATTCTTTTTGGGCATAATAAGAGATCAAGTTTTCTTGAAACTAACAAATATCTAAAAATACACTAAAATAAAAATATTTTTTAACGGCAATAAATATGCACATTAACGAAGAGTGCTAGAGCCTTTACCGACATTAATTAATTGTCATTAGATTCAATGTTGCTATAGACTTTAGGGACATTTATAGAGAGGATCAATTGCCTCTGAAAATTCATAATTAGCGACAATTAAGCTATTAATTGCCGTTAAAGATCATTTTTGCTGTAGTATTATTTTTTTTTATTAAGCTTTTTGTTTTTTTTTGTAATGAAGTACTAACATTTTCGTTTAGCTTCTTTCAATTTAATTTGTGAACTGTAAACTTGGATACGGCTCGACAGACTATCTTTTTGAAATATATGTTGAGCAACGTACCTTTTCTTCTTGATTGTTAGGAAAGTAAGGTCATCTTTATTATTATTTGTGCATATTTGTTAGTTAAAGTGCTCACAAAATTATGTTGTAAGATTTTAATATGTTGTGTCAAAATTTTGGTTAAGAAAATTCAGTTGTTAACAGTTCCATTCAGATGTCACCTATAGCTTGGTTGTTAATGACATTAATTCTTTGTAACTACATACTATAACCATAACAATAATTATGATTCAATTCCAAATAAGTTGGGGCCGGTGATATGAAACGTAAGCAATAGTAAGGACTATTCTGAGATAATGAGGAAAAACATTTATGATACTAACAATTTAAGTGTAATTTTTAACATATACATGATACAACATAGTATAATAAAAAAGAGAACGATGGAGGTTCATAAGAAAGAAGTCGAAGGTTCTCCATTTGAATTTAGATAATTATGTTCCTGACAATATAGTGTATGTGTTGAAAATAGGAATATTACCGAATGATCATATATAAGCTTCATAAAATAGTTCAATCCCGTACGAAGCACGGGTAATTTACCTAGTATTCTAATAAGTCAATAATCAACAATAAAGATAAATGCACATTACTTCAAGTCAATTCCTCAAAAAATCATCCAACTTGTAGAATTCTATTATTAGATTGCACCATCATTTTTCTCTAATTACATATATAATTTATTTTATAAAAGATCCATTTGAAATAGTCAAATGAATTTTACACAATGGGTTATTGGGTATTGAGTCTAAAGCTGAATCCTAAAAAGATACATGTATAAACTCCTGTTAAAAAAAATAACGTTTCATTAGATTTTGCCTTGTTCAATAAATTCATACCAATACTAGTTTTAAAAAAAAATTAAAAGATTTAAGGTTCACACTTCACATCATCCTCAATCCTTTTAAGCTAAACAAGGATTATGATATCATAAAATGCACAAAATATTTATCCACTTTAATGTATGAAGATTTTTATTTTGATACTATCATAATTAAGAGATTTAAGGGTTCACACTTCGCATCATCCTCGTCCCTTTTTGTCATTATTCCTTTTTTTTCTATCTATATTAGTGTATCTTTTTTAATCCGTCCTTGTGACTCTTTTTTTACCTATTTATAATAGGTTTGTTAATATTTATAGTCTCCTGTGAATATTCATAATTTTTCAAAAATATTAACAGTTTCATTGTTTAATAATTCATGTGTTATGTTTAACTTGTATTATCAATTCAATATTTCATGATAATACTGATGAGTCCACAAATTGGATTCATTTAGGACTATGTTCTGATAGAATTAGTGTACTCAAATGTATATTTTGTCTCAATATCTAATGAAAACCCTTAATTTCAGGTATTTGGAGTTTGAGGAAAAGCATGGATACTACTTAGCAAAAAGGAACAAAGACAGCTGAAAGAACGAAGAAATGAAGATCTGAGAATTGCCAAACCCGTTCGTCGAGTCACCAAAAGTTCTTATCCTCGCCTTTTTTTTTTTCCAGTGTGCTGAGCCCTAAAGGAAAAGATCAAATCAACGGTGAAATGGAGAAATTGGTGTGTCGCCGAGCAGTTCCACGAAGCAGTACTACACCGCCCAATGATCCAGGACCCGAAGATGTTGAAGGCCCCAATGATCCAGGACCCGAAGATGTTGAAGGCAATAGCTGAAAGGTGATGAAGCAGACCAAAGGGCGGATCGCCGAGTGTATCGGTGATCCCGACTAGCTGCGACAAATGGCTCCTTCGCATCACATTTTCTGAAAACTATAAATACTAGTTCATATTTTATTCTTAGTAGTCAGTTTTTAGTTGTATTAAGATTAGAATACAATTTTGAGAGACAATATTCTCTCTATGTTTAGAGAGGGTTTTTGTAGAACTTGGTGATTAAAAAGGGTTTCAATTCCAAGATTTTGGACTTAGGTCTTGTGGATTCTTCAATTGTAACACCCCGTATCCTAGATAGAACAAACATGCAAATTTTTGAGAAGTTGCAGGTGCAACCCACGGTTGCCATCCACGGATCGTAGGTCAGACCACGGCCCGTGCTCGTAGTCCGTGGTTCACCACTGAAACCCCTCCCCAACCCAGCTCAGAAAATTGGCTAAGTCTCGACCCACGGACAGACCCACGGTCCGTAGGTCAGACCACGGTTCGTGGATCGAGGTCTCCTGTACCCAGCCTCTAATGCAAATGACGGTCGACCAGCACGGACCGTCATTCGATCCACGGTCCGTAGGTCTGACCGTAGGTAAGGGTCAGCAGCCAGTTAGATGAAAATTGTGATTGGGTCAACTTCAAATAGTCATAACTCTTCGCACAAAAGGAACTATGTGTCCCATGACCTATGATATGATATATAATTGAATCCTCTTTCCAAGGCCACCAAGTTTGCTAAAATCTGACCTCCAAGTGAAAAGTTATGCTCATTTTAGTGAAGCCCTGTTGGGCAGACTTGACCGACAAACACAATCGACGGACCGTCCATTGAATGACGGCCCGTCAGTCCCGTCCGTCGATCACTCCGACAGAACTTAAGTCAGGGGTCTTTCCTATTTTGTTTAACCCCTAAGATATGTCGTTTAGACCCTAAATTATAAGGTTTTAGACAGTTTAAGCCTAGAAACATAACTAGAACTTACCTAAGTCAAGTCATTAATCAAAACATAGAAAATTAGAGCGTAAGAGGAGAAAAGAGGTCAAGAACCCTAGTTCAAGAACGCAACAAGTTTTCTTCAGTTCCATCCCATAAATCAAAGGATTTCTCCGTGAAATTTGTCACCAGGTATGTGGGATTTCACTAGTGGTTCCTTTCACCCATTAGGTCCCTAGTTTTCAATTAGTTTCTTGATTCCCTTATTATGACTAAACCTAGAGTTTTTTGAATGTTAGAATTATTGGGTTCTTAGTTGTTAGAATGATCCAAATCAGATTAGTATGTTAATATTCAGTTTATTGCATGAATTCCAGAACCCTAACTATGTATTTCTTTAGTTCTTGAATTACACATGCTAGGTCAGATATTTTAGTATTCAGTTATACATGCCTCAGTTTATGAATGCATTATTATCAGATTAATTGTTGCATTATCAATTTTGCATGTCCAGTTTTGTGCTATCCAATATTACAGAAATTCAATCATAATGTGTTAATTACTTAATCTATTGGGAGTAGCATAATACTGAGTTGGACTAGGGTTCAGTGTACCCATATAGTCCTAGAACTATGAGCCACGTAGGTGTAAATCCCCTCTGTGAGCAATATCAGTTAGTGATGATGCCAGTCATGCCTCTATACCTTTGGTCGGGTATATTTGGTCCTCTCGATGGGGCTTATACATCGGACTCCACATTTAGCTGATGTGGTTTTATTATCGGTTATTAGTAGCTCCCACAGCTCAGTTAGACTCTATTGCATTGACCACATTTATAGTTCATTCAGTATTCAATCAGCATGTTATAAATTGGTCACTGCATTCAGTTATCTCAGCATTCTGTATTTATATCATGTTCAGATTATGTCATTGCTTATTTGCTTTGTTCAGTTATGATGTTATTTTAGCTTTATTCTATCTTGCATGCTCAATTCCTTTCAAGTACTGACGCATACATGCGCTACATCTTCTGGTGATGTAGATTCAGGTTCTCAACATCCAGATCACGCTTAGTTTCAGTTTTACTTGATCTAGTTGGGACATGTCCCAACATTTCTAGTTAGTTTAGAGGCTTTTATCAAATATAGTTAGATTCACCTTAGTATTGAGTTAATATTTTCCTTGTATTAAACTCATTAGTTTTCATTCACTTCAGATTTAGTATATGGGTATTCCCCATCTTTTCATTTTAATTATGATTTAGCTTCCGCATCAGTTTATTATTTTTAGTATGCTCATGATCATGCCAGCATGGTTAGCTTGGGATCACTTGTGGTCCTAGGTCCCGTGTCCTCGTCTCGGGGGTAGATCAGGGGGTGACAAACTTGGTATCAGAGCACTAGGTTTAAGTGTCCTAGAATGTCCGAAAGGCCGCACTAGGTAGAGTCCTTTTCATGGGTGTGTAGTGTTCACCACATCTAATGAGGGGGAGGTTACAAAGTGTTTTAGGAAATCTTCATTTTCTTATTACTCTTATTAGGCGTAAGGTATGATCTAAATTCCATTCTAACTCGACATTCTACATTTCAGTGATCATGCCTCCTCGTAGATATAACGCCAGGAATACGAATGCCAGGAACGCAAACGCTGCTCCTCCAGTCCCTGATCAAGAAGTATCGAATGTAGAGTTCAGGAATGACATTCAGATGTTGGCTCAGAGTGTGGCCAACCAAAACAATCAGCGGGTTCAAGCTCCTGTGAATTCAAATGGTCAATCAGCAGCAACAAGGGTCTGTGACTTTGTTAGGATGAATCCTTCTGAGTTCTTAGGATCTCAGACTAGTGAGGATCCCTAGAATTTCTTAGATGAGATGCAGAAGATCTTTGAAGTGATGCAGGTCACTGGTAATTATCGGGTTGAGTTAGCATATTACCAACTTAAGGATGTGGCTCATATCTGGTATACTCAGTGGAAGGAGAACAGGAGTACATATGCAACTCCTATTACTTGGGATTGTTTCAGCGAAACCTTTCTAGAAAGGTTTTTCCCCATGGAGTTGAGAGAAGTAAGGGCCCAGGAATTTATGAACTTAAGGCAGGGTAACATGACTGTCCAAGAGTATGGGCTCAAGTTTAACCAACTATCCAGGTATGCTCCTCACATGGTTGCTGACTCCATGGCTCAGATGAATAAGTTTCTTTATGAGGTGTCAGACTTAGTAAAGACAAAGTGCAAGAATGCTATGTTGTTGGGAGACATGAACATCTCTAGGCTCATGACTCATGCTCAGCAGGTTGAGGGTGATAAGCTTAGGGAACATGCTAAGGACACTATGAAAGCAAGAATGGGTAACTACGAGTTTTCCCAACAGAAATCGGGTGGTGGAAATCGCTCGCAGTTTCAGCAGAAGTCTTCGATTCCTGCCCCTTCATCAGCTAGTGTTCCATCCCCCAGGTTCCGTAACGATCATAAAGGTAGGGCGTCAGGCTCTAAGTCTCAAGGTAGTATTTCAGGCACCAAAACCTACCCAACTTGCCCTAAGTGTGGTAAGAACCATCCGGGCGAGTG
>JAJOOS010020012.1:0-16214 GCA_029582725.1 Solanum chiquidenum
TTTATCCGGTTGGCTAGCCCCTTTCCTCCAGAGCGGCCAGAGTGTGGAGGTTTGTTAGCTTTTGTTGTATATATTTTTATGGGTAGGCTGGGGCCCTGTCCCACCAATCTTTACTACTCTTAGAGGCTTGCAGACTAGTGTGTGGGGTGTATAGCTACGTTATGGCAATACTGGCCTATGTGGTTGGTTTGTTGAAGCTTGTGAGCTGTTTGATGTATTGTATTGATAAATACTTGCTTTTAGTTTTGGTATAGATATCATGGTGACCTCGACGGCCCAATTAGGACTTCTGTGCTAGTTGACTATTTATTTATATGATCTCCTGGGAGTAGCTGTTTCTTTTATAGATCAGTTGGCAGGGGCCTTGTCGGCCGATGGCTTAATTTTAAGCCGAGATATACTTGTTTGATTTCTCTATTGCGTGTGGCTGCCATGCGCTAGTAGCAAATGGTTCAGCAGGGTCGGCTTGGGCCTGAGTTTTGGCATTAGGAGCCAGTTGCGCCCCTTGAGTTTGGGGTGTGACAATTATGCCTTTGACATTAACTATAACTTTGACGTGATGAACAACATTTGATCTAACATATTTTACAAAAGGGTGAATTTGATTTCTTAAACAACAAGATTAAAAATTAATATAAAATTGATCAAAATTAAACAAATAATAAAAATCATTAATGATCAATAAAATAATTGAATTTATTTAGAGCATGTTTATGTCATTTTTTTAATAATGGGGTTGATTTTCTTTTACTTAGTTTTGGAGTGACAAATAATATAATTGTCGGATCAAAATATGAATAATCACTCGAGCAAAAGATTTTCAATAACGTATTCACAATGACAATAGAAAATGCTAAATCACACATAATATTATAATATCATAACAATAATAGTCAATAAGTATAAACTTATAGCTACGTGTCCTTAATGTAATAATTTAAAATATATATTAAACAATAATTGGAACAAATATTTGCTTTGTCATCTACTAATGGGCTTGTTGATGGGTCTCAAGTTTCTCATATTGTTTTAGAATTGAACGGGAAGCTCGTTGTTTCTTTTGATGTTAATGTTGTGTTACTCATTATGATCGACAATGTGTGATATATTTGTTATATAAAACCAAAAAAAAAACTTTTTTGAAAGCATTACGGTAATAATTTGTTTAAGTTTATTGTATCGTTCTTATTTATTCAATGCCTTCAAAATTTACTTTTGATCATTTCATCCCAAAACACTCCCGTGACCTCGCTCCCATCTCCTCCCACTCCGATGATATTTAGATAAGTTATATATAAATATATATATATATATATATTTTTTTTTAAAGAATATTTATAATTTAACGACTATTGAAATTTACTCCAACTATCTCCAATTAATGGGATTATACATAATAGTAGGCATGAAGCTTGTAGACTTAATATGGGCATCAATAGTTCAATCAAGGCACATAGTAATAATACAATTAGCAGTGCTAGGGAAATTGCTAATTACCATAGAAGAAATGATCGAGCTAAATACGAGGGTGAATGATTCCTTTTGTTGTCGTAGTGATATACAGACCATAGAGACAAATTTTCATTTAAATGTTGAATGTACATAGGTTATCGTAATCAGAAAATTAGAATTATCATTATGGACCAACACTCACATCCAAGCAGAGGACTTGGAGCAAGTGTTAATGCTCTTTTGAAAGAAGCATTGGAAGAAATTCTAATAAGAAGTGATGATATCTATATGTGGTGTAATTTTATATCCATACTTGGAGGAGTCGAAACTGAAAGATCTTCTAACATATAATTACACAGGGTACAAATATAATTACACAAATTAAAGAGGAATTTATACATAGAATTAAGATGTTAAACAAATCGAAGTAGAAAATTTATGCGCAATACTTTGCATGATAAGGATATTTTTTCAAATTTCAAATACAAATTTAAATTGTATCTGAAATTTTCATTCTCAAATGACTAAAATTTGAAATAAAGTAAAATATTCATAGCCAAACTTGCCAAATAATAGTAGTAGTAAAAAAAAGCA
This sequence comes from Solanum chiquidenum, assembly GCA_029582725.1. NCBI lineage: Eukaryota > Viridiplantae > Streptophyta > Magnoliopsida > Solanales > Solanaceae > Solanum > Solanum chiquidenum. Next base: position 2,047 of record JAJOOS010020012.1, read on the forward strand.
TCACATTTTAAGTCATTACGCAATGTTATGTTATGGTACCATATATAAGTACTATTCCCTCTGTTCCTAATTATTTGTCAATTTTTTTTTTAGTTGTCGCTAATTACTTGTTCATTTTGATAAATTAAGAAAGAATAATTTTTTTTAATCTATTATATCCTAAATTAATTACTTTAAAAAGGTAGAATTTTTTGAAAATCTTAAATTTTTAATTCATCCACTCAATAATTAATAAAAATAAATTAATAAATTTATCATATCAATAATTATTTTTTAATAAATATGTTAATTCAAGAGTGAACAAGTAATTAGGACATATAAGACATGTCTCAAGCAAGTAATCGAACCTTTTAGCGTGGCCGCCCTGTTGGAACATTTTTAGTAAAAAAATTAAAATGTATAGTAACATTTCTCAAACCCTTCATCCACACCCAAAAACCCTTTTAAGCCTACAAAAAATATCCCAATACGCCTTCAAATTCTTCTCAAAAATCTTTTTCTCCAAGCTTCCTCTTCCAGCAGCCTATTTTAACATCCCCTCGGCCCTTCAAGAATTTCCAAATCTCACACTAAAGGTATATTTCTTGGTACCCAAATACTTATATTCTTTGTTTGGGGTTTAGAGATTTAGCATTTGAAATCGATACCTGTTTCTTATTTGATTTCTTGATAGCTTAGTGGGAAGACTCGTTTGTGATGTTGATTCCTAAATACTTGTAGGTGAAGATAGAACAATCTTGATTTCTTTATTTCGTTTCGTGTTTCGTGTTCTTGGTGAATACCCAGTTGGGATTTTTGGTCTCTAAGTACTTTTTATGTAACTACATGTGACTGATTTTCTTTTGTTTTGGTTTTAGGGTTTCATCTTTCAAATCTTGACATGACTATTGTTTTAGTGAAGACCCTCCAAAAGGGTGGTATTGATTGTTTTTGTTTGTGTCTGTACAGAAGGAGAGAAAGAGTAGTGAGTGAATGGCAGGAGGTGGTTCAGCTGCTGGAAAGGGTGATGCCCCAAGTGTTAGGATAGTGGTTGCAGGTGATGCTAAAACTGGAAAGTCTAGCTTGATCTTGACAGCCGCCACTGATACTTATCCGCCCAATGTCCCTCCGGTGTTGCCGCCTACAAGGCTCCCTGATGATATCTATCCTGATAAAGTACCTGTAACTATTATTGATACGTCTTCTAGGTGCCTATCAGATTCCTTTCTCTACCTTCTTATAGTTTGTCTCTTGGCTAGTGATTGTGTTTTGTTAAATTTCTTGGCTAGTGATGGTGTCTATGATACTTGTTAAGTTGCATATACCTTGTGTCTATTTCATTGTTTGGGCAAGTATCTCCCCTCACCATGTTCCAGAAAGATCGAAGATGGTTTTTTTCCTTTTCGTGGTTTTATATACCTGGCCCTTTGTTTTGATCCAGTTGTCTTATATCAGACCTGCCTATAAATCTTTACTTACAGAAAGTTTGTGCATAGAGCTGAAATGTCTTTTGTATGTGCGAGATTAATGTATATGCATGTCTGGGTACGTCTTGTGGCTTATCTGGGATATTTTTCACTCCTCTAACAGTAGCTAGTTATAATATGTGAAATAACATATGAAATCTTTTGGTTCAGTTCTGATGTCTATCTATGTTACACAGTCCTGAAAATAGAGGTAAACTTGTGGAAGAGCTGAAGAAAGCTGATGCAGTTGTATTAACTTACGCTTGTGATAAGCCTGCGACTCTTGATCGGCTGAGTACTTTCTGGCTTCCTGAACTCCGCAGATTGGAGGTTTGTACCAAGAATATGTGTATTCAGTAAACTCATCTTGTAAATTGTCAGGAATGTTGCACAACATATCCTTGGGAGGACTGCTCTAGAACTGTGGTAGTTAACTCATTAATTTTTTCTCCGACAAACTTGTTTTTGCATTTTACTAATGTGTTGTGGACTACATAATTGTGCAGGTTAGGGTTCCTGTTGTTGTCGTGGGTTGCATGCTAGATAAGAGGGATGAACAGTACCCTGTCAGTTTGGAGCAGGTGATGTCACCAATCATGCAACAATTTCGAGAGATCGAAACATGTATTGAATGTTCAGCATTTAGACATATACAGGTAAGTCAATTTACTTTGTCTTGGCATCATCACTTTGTCAAGCTAAAATGACTACAGAATCTTTTCATTGTCAGACAATTTGGTCTTTCTCCTGGTCTGAATTTTGATCGTGTCCCTTTTTCCTCCTTTTGAGTAAAGAAGTGTTATTTGTAAGTTGGCCAGATGAATTATTTCTCTCCTTTTGCTCATAAATGGAATGCGTGCAGATTCCTGAGGTCTTCTACTATGCACAAAAAGCCGTGCTTCATCCAACTGCTCCACTATTCGATCAGGAGGCTCAAACTTTAAAGCCTCGATGTGTTAGGGCTTTGAAGCGAATATTTATTCTTTGTGATCTTGATAGAGATGGTGCCCTAAGTGATGCAGAGTTGAATGATTTTCAGGTCATATACTTCATAGATTTAGTTTAACTTATTCTAGTCAGTAGACTAGCCACTGACTTGTGCTATCTGAGGACTAACTTTTGAATTTGTGCGTTTTTGTTATCATTCAATGATCGTGTAGGTCAAATGCTTCAATGCTCCACTACAGCCTTCTGAAATAGTTGGTGTTAAGAGAGTCGTGCAAGAAAAATTACAGGAAGGTGTCAATGAACAGGGTCTTACATTGACAGGTTTCCTCTTTCTTCATGCACTGTTTATTGAAAAAGGGCGTCTGGAGACAACCTGGACTGTCCTGCGAAAATTTGGCTACAATAACGAGATCAGGCTGAGTGAGGATCAGCTTCCTCCCCCCATCAAGAGACATCCCGACCAGGCAAGTTTGTCCCTGAAATGGACCTGAAGTTAGAACTTCCTATGCTTTTTCTTACTCGAGATTCCATTTTTCCCTCTCCATCTTCCTTTGTCTCCTTTCATTCTTACCGGACAACGGGAGTCAAAAACTTCTGCACTATCCTTAACAGTTATTGCTCCCATTATGCTCTTGGCCTTGTACTTTTTTTTTGCGTGGGTGGTAGATCTCCAGCTTCAGATTTTGCCTTCACCTTTTTTTCAGGTTTGCTCATTTGTATGGCATGTATGTTTCTCTATTTAGCATCTAGTTGGCATTGCCTCTTCCCCTAGGAACGGAAGATCTATTAACTCCCTGGCTCATGGGAGAAATAATCAAAGAACTCTCAATAAATTTATCTTTGAAACAATACAACAACATAGAGTGTACACAGACCTTACCCCTACCTCGTAGAGATAGAGAAATGTTTTGGGATGACCCTCTGCTCAAGTAACACCTTTTAAACAATAATACTCCCCCCGTTCACTTTTACTTGTCTCCTATACTAAAAGAGATGTCCACTTTTACTTGTCAAGTTTAGAAAACCAAGAAATAATTTATTAGTTAGTTCCTAATTTATCTTTATTATTAACTATAGTCATTGTCCCAATGTATTTCCAAAACATTGGATATATTATATTCATAGGGTGATATAGTAAATTGTCATTCTATTTATGCCTCTTAAGGGGATGTGCGAAGTCAATACTGTACAAATAAAGATGGATGGAGGGAATATCATTGATACAATAAAGGAAATAATATTCAAGTTTGAATCTTTTGTTTTCTTTTTAATAATTGCGTTGAGTATTGCCCAACAAATTGTTTATCAATGACCAAAGAATATGAACTTTCTACTTATGTTCTTCACAAATTGAATTATATCAAATAACTTTGGGTTTTCCTACCAGTGTCAACAATTGATGGTTACACAATTTGAACAATTTCAAGTTCACCTCAAATAAAAAGCCTGGTATTTAAGTGGAGAAGGGTAGAGGGGCGGGCCCATTATCCACTGAGTTTAGAAGGCTGTGATTGGTCCGAAGGGCGGGTCACAGACGGATTTCTCGGTTATAAAAAAATAAATAAAAAAATAAATAAAAAATGAATAAGACCTTGATTGAACCCCTTTCATATGGGAGTTCGGCGTATTAGGCGCTGCTTTTGCTACGCACCATTCATGGTGCTACCGTAAAAATTACTGTATTCGAAGAATGTGATGGTGAAAATACATTCTGTGCTTTTAAAACCAGCTCAAGCCGAAGGAACTTATTCAATGGTCACCCCTAGATTCGGATTCGGCTTTTGAGCCTTTCAACCATTAACTAATTTTACCTTTCAAATATGTATTCCGTAATCAAATTCGTTTGAAAGGTTCTTTATAAATTATGCCTCCGTTGACACACACACACACACACACACACACTATCTGTTGGACTGTTTGTTCATTTCTAACTGCTGTGATGTTCTGCCAGCTTAAGATTTCAATGATTCGTCTTTCTACGTAATAACTGTGAGCGTTCACTTTGAAATACTGAAGTATCCTTGCCCTCCTGTAGAGTGTGGAGCTGACCAATGATGCATTGGACTTCCTCAGAAGAATCTTCTTCACATTTGACATTGATGGTGTATGTACATTTTCTCTCTTCTTGAAGTTTTGATAAACAATCTCATCTATGAGTCTTGTTGAGACTGCTTGTCCTATGTAGGTTTGAAGTTTCTTTCTTATAGGGTCTGTTTAGTATAATTGAGTTGTTTCCAATGGAGTATTTTCGCGCAAAATATTGGATGCTAATTTCACAATCTTTCACGGCCTTGGTTGGACATCAAATTAGGTAACTTGGAAATAGGTTGAGGAATGGGAATGTAAGATGTGTTACAACGATAATTTTGAGTGTTGAAGGTTTGAGTATTTGTGTGGTGGTTAAAACAAATGACATAGAGCAAGAATTGAGACAGTAGTAGAGGAAACTGATATATGTTTTCTTGAGCAGAAATTACATTAGGCAACCAAACATCTCGACATGGAAAATGGTTCATATGGCATACCAAATACACTTTTATTGTTGAAAAGGGAGTTTTTGGTATCTTGGATTTGGGGTGGGGGAGTAGATTCCATTAAAGGTGCAATGGCTAATGAATTTACAGGTTTTGTTGTTTCCTTCATCTGCTCTTATAGGCTTCCCATGCCTTAATTGTTTTATTTTTTTCTATGTTGCCCGGACTCTCCAAAATTGTTGCGCAAGATCCTCCAAAAATGCACTACTTTTGGAGGATCCGACACGCACCTATTGCCATTTTTAAAATAGTCCGAGCAACAGTTCTTTAAAAAAATTTATAGAAAAGATTCTTGCTACTTACTCAGCTCTTTGCCAGTTATTTGTTTTTATATTGATTGTGGTTGCTTAGAGGTTAAACTGTTATATGAAATATCACTCTAATGATGTTATTTGTCATCTACAACTTTAACAACTTTTTTTTGATCTTAATCAGGATGGTGCTCTTCGATCCAATGAGCTTGATGACTTGTTTTCCACTGCTCCAGAGAAGTAATCTGTCTTTCCTAATATCTTTTACTACTTGGTTATTTCCTTTTTGATTGTGCTACTGAAGATGAGGAAAAATGATTTGATATGATGATAGGCTTTTATTTTGGTTTGTATATTGAGTGGTGATGTATTTGTGGTTTCTAGTTGACAGAGGGGAAAATGCCTTTCCAGGCCTGCCGAAAATTCATATGAGCTACGTTCTTGATGCGGGAGCTGTTAAGAAGTTATAGTGAGAAGTGATAGGTTCTGGTTCACTTGGAGTAGCTACTCTTGTTTAGGTTATTTTTTGATGAAATAAGAAGAATATCACTAACAAAAAAGCATCAAGAAGATGCAAGCATTACAAAGAGGTTACCACTCCCAGGAAGGCAAAAAAAGCTATCGCAACTATCAAACATGGATCTATGGAACTAATAATTCTAGGAAAGTTTCAACAATAATTACAGAGTGGCCTTTTTAGGTTATTGAAAAAAATTATAGTGAATAACCTTATATTAAGAAAACAGTATGGTGGATAAAATAAAGTTTCAATAGACTATGATCATGTTGTTTTTACCAATCAGGAAAGCTAATTATGACCATGATATTCTGTTGGTTGCCCATTATCATAAATGCACGGGTTAGGAGTAAAAAAGGTGAATTGGTGAATTTGAAGCCGCATATCATACCAACTGATTGTTGTTTTTTGATCATCTTCTTATATCAGCCCCTGGAGTGATGCTCCGTATAAGGATGCTGCAGAGAAGGATGCCTTGGGAGGACTCTCTGTTGATGGTTTTCTTTCAGAGGTGCATATTACTGGAGCATTTTTGCTAACTTGCACTGTATATTTTGTCTGTTTTAAAATGATACACTATGACATGCTATAAATGTATTCTTGTGGGCAGTGGAAACACCAGTGAAGGGTGTAGTTTCTATGGATTGATATACTTGCCATATTCTTCCTTTAGGGGTCTGTTTAGGTAGGCTCAGTATTTTTTGTGCATTACAAATGTGAGGTACACATGGTTGGCCCCAAGATTGAAAAAAAGTTTAGGGTTGCGATAGGTGCATGACCAGTGCTAAAATAGTTTTGATGGATCCTCTAAATATTGAACACTGTATAAGATATGTATAGCTGGCCTAATTGGTTTGGGATTGATTGGATTCGTAATGGTGTAACTTCAAAAAACCAATATTTTGGCTGTGTAGAAATTGATGAACATGCCAATTTCTAAACCTGTCACTGTTATTGGATCTTGTGCCAGGGATCAGAATTTTAATATTTAAGCTGCCTTATATGATTCTGTTTGTTTTCTTTGCTTATGTGTTTCCATATGCTATTGTTTTGATGTTTCTTTCTATCCCGTGGATGCAGTGGGCATTGATGACACTTCTTGATCCCATTTATAGTGTGGAGAATCTTATATATATTGGATATGCTGGTGATCCTTCGTCTGCTATTCGTGTGACTCGAAGAAGACGTTTAGATCGCAAGAAGCAGCAATCAGATAGAAATGTCTATCAGTGTTTTGTTTTTGGGCCAAAAGAGGCTGGAAAATCAGCCATTCTGAATTCGTTTATTGGAAGGTTTCTCTTCTGAAGCTGTTGCACATCAAACTCGCTTTCCTCCACTTTAATTGAGAAAGATTTTGATTTGATGGTCCATTTTTTGTTGTACCTATCTGATTTGCGTTTCCTGTAATTTGTGATGCAGGCCGTTCCCAGAAGAGTACCAATCAACTACTGGCGATCAATATGCAGTAAATGTTGTTGATCTAGGGGTAAGAGATCTTATTATTTTGGTTTGTTCTCAATTTTTTTCAAAAAAGCTTTCTCAAAAAGATCTTATTATTTTGGTTGGTTTAAAGACAAAGTTACAGATAGATAGATATTGTCACTAGTTAAAAGAATGGGAAAAGAGAAGATTGAGTTACTGATTGAAAGAGCATAACAATAGTTTGATTTTACATTATGTATATTCAGATATCTGGTACATACCTGTGTGGTACTTCTCTTCTTGGTTAATGTTGAAAATGAAAAACTGATTGCAAGAATAACATTCCTGCTCTATGCTTACTCCGGTGCTATGAACACGATATTACACCATAATGCTGTGTATTTTGATTATGGTTCCATTGGCCGTAATCATGTGCATGACTAAGTATGGAAAAGTAAAAGAATGAGAAGTTAAATGAAACATGCCAAGAAGTTAACTTTTACAACTTGTCAACAATGAGTTGCTTATAACTGGCGACTGGTCCAGGAGATGGTTGTTCACATAGATTTGGCATAAGAAATTCTCAGCTTCACTGATATTCTTGGAGCATTAAGTCATTGAGTGTTTAGAGCTCTGAGAATGATAGGTTGTGTAAATGCACAAGATTGCTCGGACAACACTGTTTTCAAAAAAAGGTGATAGGTAGTGCAAATACAATGTGCTGTGAACATGGTATTACACCATAATGTTGCATCTTTTGATTATTAGTTCTATTGGTTCTAATCATGTGCACGGCTGAGTATGGATAAGCAAAAGAATGTGAAGTTGAAAGAAACATGGTGAGAAGTTACCTTTTGCGATTCGTCGACAATGAGTTGCCTAGAACTGACGATTGGTCCAAGAGATAGTTGTTCAAATAGATTATTCATAAGAAATTCTCAGCTTCACTGATCTTCTTGGAGCATTAAGTCATTGTGTTTAGATAATGATAGGTCGTGTAAATGCGCAAGCTGGCTCTAGACAACACTGTTACTAAAAAAAGTGATAGGTAGTGTAAATCTGGAAAGGTCTTGCAAGACAGCGTGCTAAAATAACCTTGACTGGTGAAAGATCGCTGAAACTGAGTTGTTCTAAGATGTCATAAATATTTACTAATTATATATGGTGGTGGGGAAACATGTTTCTATGTAATTATATCCACTTTGCAGTTGTTGTTGAGGAATATAAGTTATAGTCGTTGCGAAATATATGCTTTCTGACGATTGAGGTAGTGTCAGAATGCACAGGTAAATAGACAAAAAATGGTTATAGAGGATAAGGACATTGAAGCCAAAAAGTAAAATTTGTTTGGGACCAAAGGAGCTCGTTTGGCAGTTGGGAGGCAAAATATTTTTATTGGAGTTCACCAGGAGTTTGACCTTGTCTTTCTTTCAAGTGTTGGGGCTGTCATGAGTGCTGAAACTGATATTGGTAAAGCCTACTGATTCTGAGGATTAAAGGGGATTGGCCACAATTTCTCAAATAAACGATATGATTTCATTGAATTGGAGGAATTAATCAAACACACTCGTGTAGGATAACGAAAAAAATTCAATATATCTTGCAGGTAAAAATACATTGACCTCTCTCCAATTTGATGTAATTATACTCCTTTCCGATTCATGATTACAACAATCCTACCCGTAAGGAGGAAAGTTTGAACACAATTAAGATAAATATTGTAAATATAGATGAACTTCTACATATGTTTACAGTTCTTATTGTTACCAATAACACGTTCCTTAGGTTCTTAATTTACAAGGTAGTTTTTGGATATATTCTTGAGCATGCAATCATCAGTTTTAACACTGTATAAAGTGCGTATGCTATTGTAGTGGAGGTTTGTTTTATGGATTTTCAAAACGTAGGTAGAGTGCAGATCTTCAGAAACAAGGAGTGTTTTTAACAACACCTCAAGTTGCATTTGTTTGTGATGTCCCACATATAAGTTCCCTAAAATATTGTATATTATGCAAGTTTTTTCTTTCCTTTAAACACCAAATTCTGTCTTACAGTTTGCGATCTCTTCATAAACCTAACCTCCATATTGAAGAACTTATAGTAAAGAGCACCCTGGCTACTGAAAATGCTTTTTATGTACTTTATGATCCTATGTTTATTTTACTGAAAAGGTACATAAAATTTAATTAATAAGGTGAAAATTTCCATGTATACAAGCGATACCTCAAATAATTTCTTTTATGATCCTAATGTTGTTTTGATGTAATGGTCTCTCTTCAGGTTACTTATTACCGCGTCTGGTAGTAGTTGGATTTTCTGTTCTCTGCAATTTAATCAGATTCTTAAAATTGTCATTAGCATAAGAACAGCTATTCTGTACATTGACAGGGGGCTAAAAAATCTCTTGTGCTACGAGAGATACCAGAAGATGAAGTGAAGAAGCTTCTATCTAGCAAGGATGCTTTAGCAGATTGCGATATAGCTATTTTTGTCCATGACAGGTGACTTAAATGCATCATTGCTGAATTGATTCAAGTTGATTTTTTGTTGTTTTCCTGAAATTTCTATATTTTACCTAGTCCTCTGATCACAAATCATCCTGTTTATTTTGTTCTTGACTTGGAAACACAACATTGCGTGCATTACTAGTTATTCTTCTTCATTGATTTCTGTTTGACACTTTCAGCTGTGTTAGAATTCAGTTAACTACAACAGCGACATACCCAGTATAATCCAGAGAAGTTGTTTCTGATAGACCCTAGGCTAAAAAGAAAGTAGTTGACGCGGGATTATAAGAAAATAAGACAGTAAAATAGCAAGATACAAAATGGGGTTGGGTGTGGGGTGTGAATGAAAATTGATTACAGAAAGATGCAGGTGACACATTTACAATTTTTGATATATATGATTAGCTATAAGGGTCCAGATCAGTGGTGGTGGCAGTACGTTTAGTTGGTTGTAGTTATTGTTACCTTTCGGAGGACTTCTAGGTAATATGTAAAGTAGTATGACACTTTAAATGTTTCAAAACACACATGTCAGAAGGGTAAAAAGGAAAGAGGTGAGAGATGGTTAACTAGTTTGATGTTTGATCAGGTAAAATATTTCATTGATAATGACAAGGCCATCTTGGCTATATACAAGAAGGATACCAAGAAAGGAGAAAGAGATAGTTGACCAGTAAATGGTGTAAGTCCATTCAGCATGTTTTGGGGGGTAGATTTACAGGCGCTATGTTGTCTTATTTTTCGTCTAGATATAAATGCAACCACTCTATGCACAGCACATGTTGTATTCTACTCAACTGCTGAACTACTTCTACCTTAGAAAGGAAATAGAGATGAGGAGAGGGAAGAGCATACCATTATAATTCCGCCACATATTCTATTCTTACTTTTTTTTTCCTTTTCACTGTTGTTTCTTGCATTTGCGAAGTAGCTCATCTTAATACCTTTTATGTCCAGTTCTCGTGAAGCTTCCTGGAAGAGAGCAGCAGATTTACTGGTGGATGTTGCCAGCCACGGAGAAGCCACTGGGTATGAGATGCCTTGTCTCATTGTAGCAGCTAAAGATGATCTGGAGCCTTATTTGACCGAAATTCAAGATTCTACCAGGGTATCTATCCTACATACCATCAAGAATTGAGTATATTTTTTGTCAAGTAGTAATTTTATATATTCAGGTTCAATTTATTTATCTCCTGACATTTTTAGTGAAATGCCTTTTACCTGCGTGACATTTACTTTTGTGATTGCTGCACCATATCAAAACAATTTTCTTGAAGAGTGAAGCTCAGCTAGTACTGCTGCATGTGATTGAGTATATCCATGTTCCTGGTGTAATTTATCTTCTGTAGAGGCTGAACCTACATGATGTATTATCTAAGTTGTTAGGCAGTACACATTTTTAGTATAATTTGATATTTGCTAATTACGTGATGAATTTGTTTAATAGGTTAGCCAGGATTTAGGGATAGAAGCTCCTATACCCATCAGCACGAAGCTTGGGGATTTCAGTAATTTGTTCCGAAGGATAGTTAATGCAGCAGAACATCCACATTTGAGCATCCCTGAAACTGAAGCGGGAAGAAGCCGTAAACAATATCATCGGCTCGTCAATCGATCTCTTATGTTTGTATCAGGTAACAATTTGATTTGATTTCTTTTTGGACCTTTAAGAACTTTTTACGGCTATCAAGTCAGAAAACAAATAATTAGAACTAACGTTATTATGGGTTTCACAATGTATATTTCCTTGTCCTTGTAAATAAAAAAGATGTCCTTATCCTTGGAAGTTAACAGTTGATGATACAGCGGTTTCTTTTGGTTTTAGTAGGGCTGAAATTTTTGTTCAAGACGGTTCAAGCGTCTTGATCATTTAGAACCTATACTTTGCTGCCATCATGTCAAACATTTCCATTGGAAGACCACTTAAGAGCTATTGACTTCGACCCCCTGCTATTATTTGGACTTCAATGGCCTGGAACGTAGTTCTAGATAAATAAAATCACTGGGATGTAATTCTAACCTATAAATTAGTGGCCACTACTTGGTTATCCAAGTCAAAAAATATTTCCTTGGAATATTTGACGATTTTTTTTTACAGGAAGTGTTGTGTTACAAACAACCTTCCAGAGTTTAAAAGCATCAAGCTTATAGTTCGAACTCTCTTCGTATTAGCAAAGTACCAACTGGCTGGGGTTAGAGGTCGTTAGGGGATTTATCTAGTAGTAGATTGGAATGAGCACCCGTAGAATAAATATCATGCCTTTTTGGTTCGTCACCCTGCTAGGATGGTTTGCTTGGATTTATCGTAGTTTATGGTTGAAGATGGTATGGTTCACATGTGGAGGGTATAAATTCTCTTTATATTCAGGCTTTCTTTAAATTTTATCATATGTCCAGATGCTTTGTCATCTTTCATTGTTCGACATGCAATTCTAACTCTATTGCTGTCACAGTTGGGGCTGCTGTAGCTGTTGTGGGACTGGCAGCTTACCGTGTTTATGCTGCGCGGAAGAATGCATCGAGCTGAGAATTGAGATGGCGTGATCATAATATGCGAGTCATGGTTTCAAATATCAAGTTTCTCTTGTCTGATCTCTTGTGCCATGGTTTATTGCTTGGTTTTCTGCTAGTTTGCATATCTCCGAATTCCAACATGGAGAAAAATGCAAATATTTTTGTGATCGCTGCTTTAGATCTGTTACATATTAGCGGCTTTTCTTTTGTAGCATCTCAGTTAGAAAGTACTGGACGTGCCTTTTCTTTCGAAGTGGAGAAGCCCCATTGCTGGCAGGGTTGATTTGCTGCGAAATAAAATGTTTAAAATAAAATTTGTTTCAGAAACTTGGAAGTAAACATGAAGCAACCTTTTAGGTTATATCGTATTTTAAGGAAAATTTTATTGAATTGTTGTAGGATTTTGTATTTTTGAAAACTTGTCTAGCATTTCCCATAAAGCTTGAAGAAGTAATATCTTCCAATTTCCTAATTTGCATTATTCCTTGATGGAACTTCAATTAAACTGCGATATAATCAGCCTTTACTAATTTTATTATTTGATTCTTCAATGTCTCGTGGAAGTTTTAGATAATCTTGCATTGATTAATTTCTAAATTTTCTAGGAACATACATATGTTCGATTTGTAAAACGAAGCATTATCTATATACTGCTCTTTGTACATGAATTCGCTTTTTTTCTTCTTCTGTTTTGGGACTTGTATTTCCTAGTGGTAAGTAGTGAAATGTTATCAAGTTCATAAATTATTTTGGACTATTAAATTCAAGACAATAGTCCAAGTGAGTAGTGTTCCTAATAAAACTATTTAATTACACAAGCATTTTGATCATATTTATTATGAAAGTTTTCTATAGATTACATATTGTTTCACTAATTAATATTTTCATATTAGGTTTCAAGTTAGCGAGAAAGGAGGGAGTTAAGTGAGATTTGTTTATGTATTCTAGATACATACAGATTTTTGTAAGTTACTAATTTAATTTCAAGTGCGTATCCATTTAATTGCGGTACAAATGATGAGCCCGCTACATTTAGCCATTGCTGAAATAGCTATTGTAGAGTCGTATTGTTTTCTAGTTTCTCTTAGTTACTTGGTATCTGTTACCTTTACCAAGTAGGGGAATTATAGGCTGCCTCCAACTGTATAAACTAGTGTAGCCACCAGCATTAAGGATGTTTGCAGACTCATTGAAGATTTAGAAAGGGAAAGGTTGCCTGTTGCGATTCAAGTGTTTCTGCAATATTTTTCGAACACTTGACCAGTAACAAAAACCCGCCCCAGCATGACCGCGATAATTCAAGGTAATCATGATATATATTTATTTCTCCATTTCTCATCTTCAAAGATAAAACTAATAAAAATATATATTTATTTGTGATTTAAGTATTTAATCAATTATATAATTCAATTTATATACATAAATAGCATGAAAATATATATTATCCAATAATAAATTATATAAAAGCATTAATTCAATCCGCTAATCACTGCCAATTCACTAGTTCTCTCCCATTACCTAAAATTTAATATATATATTTTTCTTCTTCCCCTTGTATGTTTTTTATTAAGATCAATTAGGAACATGTATACCGGGTTTAAGAATGATCATCGTTTCGGTGAAGATTTGGCGATGGAGATACTACAAAGGTTAGCTGTGAAACCGTTGTTGCGATTCAAATGCACGAGCAAGAATTGGTACAGTCTTATTAATAGCCATATGTTTATTGGTAAACAATTCAATTATCATGACAGTAAGAATGGAGTGAAAATGTTAATTCATAGCCATGATGAGATTCCGAGAGTGGACATAATTTCGAATTGGGAAGGAACCCCTGTAATTGAAAATGCTGATCATCTGTCGAGTTTTCTTGCTAATACATATCCTATGGTAGGCCATGTGAATGGCGTGTTTTTATTTCAAAAAGGATCTGATTGTAGAATGGGATTGTGGAATCCTGCAACAAGGGGGGTAACCACCCTCCCAGACGCCCATTTCCCGTTACAGCCATTTTTCAGGGAATCGGGTGG
>JAJOOS010020020.1:0-12341 GCA_029582725.1 Solanum chiquidenum
GTTTTTTTTTTGTTTTTGGAAAACAAAAAAATTTAGGGGTCGGTTGGTGGAAGGTGGGGGGTGCCCGGGGGAGGGGGTAAAAATTTTTTGTTTTTGAAAAAAAACAGATTTTTAAAATTTAGGAATAGATTGGTGGAAGGTGGGGGTGCCAGAGAGAGGGGTAATTTTTTTTTAAAATGAGTTAGAATCATTTTTTCCAAATCATATTTGACCAAATCTATATTTACCCATATTCTATTTGGGTGGATTGTAATCCAAACCATTTTTTGTTTGGGGGGTAAAAAAATTTTGTTGAAAAAACAGTTTTTTTTTTGTTTTTGGAAAACAAAAAAATTTAGGGGGAGGTTGGTGGAAGGTGGGGGGTGCCCGGGGGAGGGGGTAAAAAAATTTTGTTTTTGAAAAAAATAGATTTTTAAAATTTAAGAATAGATTGGAGGAAGGTGAGGCATCCCGGGGGTGGGGGTGCCAGAGAGAGGGGGTAAATTTTTTTATAAAAAAAACATTTTTTTTTAAATGGGTTAGAATCATTTTTTCCAAATCATATTTGACCAAATCCATATTTACCCATATTCTATTTGGGTGGATTGTAATCCAAACCATTTTTGCTCAATCCATATTTAATTCATTCAAATCCGATCCAATCCAACCATTTGCCACACCAATAGGCTGTTAGTTTGAAGCTAATATTAAATTTTGATGATTTAACATACTTAGAGATCTAACAAGGAACCAGATTCTTGTTATTGAAACATATGACAGTGAAATGAATGATTAAACTCAGTGTGAGAAATATTTGAGTGTCATCATCAAAAAGGGGGAAAATGTTATATTCTAGGTGTTTTGATGATCCTCACAAATGCAGGGACCTGGTCCCTTGCAGAGTGCTCTCGTCCAGATCTATAATGGGATACAACTGGAAAGCTGTCACGTCAGAGGTTGGTGAGGCCGTCAGTGTACCGCACCAATCAGAATAGGGCGAGGTTGTTTGTCCAGCGGTTAATAACTTTTTATGGTTGACTTAGTCAACATGACAAACAACAAATTAATTCATTCACTTAAAGGAGGAAGTCACCCAGCAAGCCTTTCAAGAACTCATAAAGAAGTTTGCAAGGGACCTGGTCCCTGCAAGATTGCTTACGTGAAAAGGTGACAAGACGGCTGTCAGAAAAGCTGCCACCTCTGATATGGTAGGTGCACAACTTTTCTAAACAGTAGGCCTTCAGCCAATAAGATTGTTTCAACGAGTTTGTGTTTATTTTATATAGTCTTTTCTCCAAAATACAAACTCAAGACTTGGCAAACAGAAATTTGGATTTTCTCTGAAAATTCATAAGCTTTAAAAAAAGGCCATCTTCAAGGAAGAACAATACTCATGCTCAACAAAAGGACCTGATAGAGTGTTGAAGCATCTTTGTTGAGTTTGAATTTTGTCAGTTTTTGCGACTTGAAAATTCTCAAGAACACTTGCAAAGACTCACTTTCAAGAAGTATTCTCCGGCAAGCACAACAAGGACCTGATCAAGCTGGAAGCATCAGAGTGTGTCTAAGGAGTTATACTTCCATGTGTATATTGTAAATCTGTTCCTAGTTTATAAAGGATTCAGTTATTTGTTTCGATTTCTAAAAACCTAAATCAGTTGAGTTTAACTGGTTTAGTGGGTAACATTATTTTGCTGCTTAGTCAAATTCTAAGTCATCTAGGAGCTAGTTGATTTAGTGGGTGGTGTGGTATCCGCTTAGCAAAGTCTAAATTATCTAGGGGTTATAGCTTAGTGGGCAGTGTTGTATCTGTTTAGGCTCGTTAAGTAATAGAGGTATTACTTAGGTGTGAGATTAATAACTTCTTCTCACTTTGGTTGTAACTGAGTTTCACTTTTACTTGAAGAGATTAATGAAAACAGTTGAAAATCCTGTGAGACATGTCGTGATTTTACTCCCTTGAGCAAAGAAGATTTCACGTAAAAATTTTGTGCCTGTTTTACATTGTGATATTTACTTTCTGCACTATTATTCTGTCGAAGGGACCTGGTTCCTTGATGACTGGTGGACGCATACATTCCAACATAGGCTATACGTACGCATTATTTATTGGTACTACTATCTTTTCTGGAATAAAAAACGGACCACTAATTTAAGGGTGATGCAATGAATTTTGTTCTTTCAAATTTAAGTTTTATGACAGGTGTTCATTCGTGTAATTGCTACCTTTCACATCAAGGCGTTAATATGATTACGTTTATACAAAAGCGCCTAGCTCTTACTAGAATTATACAGTGGCGTACACAAAAAAAATTAACTATCACACTTATAACTAAATTACATTCTTAACTTGTTGGTTTAAAATAGTTTAACCACATTTTTCAGTATGAAAATGTTATATTTTGCAAAAGTATGCTTCGAATGAGGTTTGAACTCACAACCTCAAGCTCAGTCTGTTATATTTTGCAAAACTAAGCTTAGAATTAGGTTTGATGAATCCGTGACCTCAAATACTAAAACCAGACAATGAACCAACATGCCAATTGACTATTGTTGTCAAATAGTCTCATTTTGTTATACAATGTGGGTCTGCCCCTGATATATATAAATGATTAGACAAATAGGACATGATTATTGATTCAATTCATTTTGATCGGTCTAATACCAATCCAACCCGTCTAGTGGTATCCTCAATTACAGTACAAGGTCATTGGCATTATCTCTAAGTGATAAGAAACCTAGCTTAATTTTTTTAGATATCATGTCATTTTGCACCGAAAGCCTCATTTGGGACAAACACATGGTGCTAAGTGATGGAAATTGGTATGGACAAGGAGGTCAAGCTTATTGCTTGTCAATCATCACCTACCCTAGCTACAATTTTCTGTAGAAGAATTATGGTTACTACTTTTTTAAAAGGCTTTTCTGGCTCGCTTTTGGGTGGGATACTCACAAAAGGTATGTTAGGGTTTTACCCTGATTTTCTTATCATATTTGAGTTTTAATTTTACCTAGAAGGAAAATTAAAACATTACCATAATTGCTTTTATTTTAATAGAAAGAAAAATATAATTCTCTTCTATATTTGGTTTATTCTTTTCTTTGAGAAAAAATTTGGAGATCTATAAATTGAAGATCCATATTCTCATAGCAGACAACAATAACATCCACAATATAGTTATTTAGAGAGTCTTGTTTATGGAGAGATTTTCTCCTTAACATATTTATGTTTTTCAATATTAATTTTATTATATGTAGGTCGCTTGACCAAACTATATTAATAATATGTTTTTATGTGTCGTCTAATTTATCGCCTTATGATTTGCAATTGTAAGCTTCCGCATGACGTCATAATCACCCTTCAGAACCCAACAATGTCTTGAGGCTTACGCTCCAAGTGCTTGACTGTATAAACTAAATAAGCGTAATCTTTGATGTTTAGGGCTCGATAATATTTCGTACAAAAATCATGTGTCAAATTTCCTAATTAGCACTACTAATTGACCCTCAAATTGTTTTAACAAATGAATGATAAAACATCTATTCACCTATAGAAATATGAAGATCGAAAGTAACTTAAACAACAAGCCATAATATTACATATCTACTGGAGTAATTGAGACTTCATGAAGGTAAATATTGGAAAAAATAATACTTGAAATTTTATAATTTCGCTTGCTGTTGGTCTCCATGTTTTAGTTATGTGTCTCTCAGAATTATTATTTTGTTATTTAAAAGGTAACTGAAAACACCATTTTTGGCTGTACAAGAAACTTGGGCACTCTTCAGTGATTGCATTCCAAATTCCAGTTTTATGGGAATTCTTAATTTAGTAATTATATTTCAGTACTTCACATATTTTATTGAAGTTGACATAACAACATTATCATGCACCCGAACCCATTTGCCACATACCAAGCCTATCATCACATCATTAGAAAAAATAAAAAAATAAATGGCCGAGACATTGCCTCAAATGAATTATTTTCCTCTATTAATTTATCTTTCATACTTTTCTTTTTAGCATATTTTAAAATAAATATAGTTTTAATTTATTTGAATTGATTCAGAATCAAGTTATCTAATTTTCTATATGAATTCAAACATAAAATCTTCAATTTTCTTTTTCAAAAAAATAAAATAAAATATATATTTAGAAATCAAACTCCTTTAGTTCACTTTTACTTATCCATTATATTAAAAAGAAATTATTTTTATTTATCACTTTTCGCATATCAAAAGAAAACACATAAGTAATATTTTTATTTTACTTTTTCATATTTTAACTCCAAACATTAATTACTTATTCCTAAATCATTTTTCAAAACTAAAGACTAAGATCAATTAACATGAGTATCAAAGTAAAGTACACATATCCAGAGGCGGATTTAGGATTTAAACTTTCGGGGTGCCAAGTAGACACATTGATTAGATTACTAAATCAACCTTATTAGTTTCGATTCCGCGCAAAATCCATAAAGCATAACTTTTAAAAAAATAATTTTACTAATATTATAAAGGGAAAAAAGGACAAATATACACCCTGAACTATCGTACATGGTATGCAGATACCCTCCGTCATACTTTTGGGACATTGGTGCCCCTGTCGTCCAAAAACTAGAGCATATATGCCCTTCACTCTAACGGAAGACTCAATGTTGAGAATATGACACGTGTATGTCCGTTAGTATAAGATTATGACATAGAGACTATTTTTATCCACCGACCCGACATTTATTAATAGAGAATATTTTTATTCAATGTGAGATAGTTTAAAGCTATTTTTAACACTTCTCCATCAAACAAATAACTAATAACAAATTATAAAAAATCAAAGATCAATAAATTAAATTAGTCAACAATAATTACTAATTAAAACTAAGCCAACTAGAATTAAAAAGAAAAAAGAAAATATAATCTTCAAAATATGCATTGTTGAAGCTGATTTTCTCATCTATTCGAGGCTGCAAGTGTTGTTTTTTTTTAAAAGTCACTTCCCAAATTTGATTCCGCGTCTGGAAGGTGGGATTCTCGCCTTTTACCAGTGGCACCACAACACCTTTTGGTTCTGTGGGTGCCATTTGTTTATTTATACACATCGTACATATATGCGCTTATACATACATTACGTTTCGATCGAAGCTTGCGTGGCACCCCCACAAGCCTTAGTAGATTTGCCCCTGCACATATCAATCATTGTTTCTTAAGAAGTGCAAAGTCAAAACTGATTAAGTAAAAAAATAATACAAATCACAATAATTAAAATTTAAATACCTATAATGTTAGAAAATATTCCTTGATTGTCTAAATATACAAAGTGTCTTATTTAAAAGTAATGTCAATTTGTAACTTTCCACCGTATCTTTAGTGAGACAATTTATGATCATAGAAGTATCTAACTTAATATTTAATATGGAGAAAAAAAATATATTTAATATAATATTTTTAAAATCTTATATCAATTAAACATAACCACGTAAATAGAAACGAATAGTTCAAAGAGGTTTGACTTTGGGTAGCCACATCGTAATAGGCTTAATATAAAGTCAACACTTGATACACTTTCATTAACAAAAAAAAATTCAATCATTTGTCGGGAGGGGGTACGTGGCATCAAATCACATGGGCTACGATATACGTGTCAAGAATTGGCCGATCTGGACTGAGCCCACTTTAAATTCTTCGGTGAATAAACATTCAGGCCCATATTGTTGGTGGGCTCCGCATGTAGGCCCAATAATCGTTTACGTGTCCCATCCTTCTAACCAAAATTAAAGCAAGCCATGTACTCTGTTTCACAGCCTAACACCTGTCCAGGTTGTCATGTCGATATACCTATTTTATACATATTATAACTAGCAATTATA
Source organism: Solanum chiquidenum (assembly GCA_029582725.1). Taxonomy (NCBI): domain Eukaryota; kingdom Viridiplantae; phylum Streptophyta; class Magnoliopsida; order Solanales; family Solanaceae; genus Solanum; species Solanum chiquidenum. The sequence goes on from JAJOOS010020020.1 coordinate 5,847, forward strand.
ATTATTAGAGTATATCTTATGAAGAAAAAAGGCCCCATCTAACTAGTTAAGTTGCATGAAGCTAAACAAAAACTTGAATTTTGAAGCGCCAGTCACGTTGGTATAAGAAACTAATTTAGAGTTTGTTCGGTTTAGTTATTTTAAATTTCTTTTAAACATTTAAGTAAATTTAAAAAGTGTTTATAAGCAATTGATTTTAAATAAAAATGATAAAAATAAATTAAAAATCATAAATCACTTCAAACAGACTCCTAGATCAAATTGAAACATACATGGTGGGGCAAAGTGTGCAAATAATGGATTTTGGTGCAATTGTGTTTAAGAGTTTTATATGTGATGTTTGAAGTTCAGACATAGAAATGCTTGAACTTAAGATATATATATATAGAAGAAATTCAATCCTTTCTGCCTGATTTCAGCAACTTTTACTTGAAGTTTAGATATTTTTAGCTAAAGTTTATTCATTTTTGTCTGGACTTCAGTCATGTAAAACTTTAAAATCGCATATCTAAACTCGTACTGAAATAGGTAGACTTGCAAAGTTTCAAACCTTTTGGTACCACTTAAATAGTGTATTCAAATAAGATACCAATGAATTTTGGAATTTTTACTGGATAAACTCAGATTGAGTCTATTTATTTCTTGGTTTGATAGATGCTGGTGTCGACATAATTTACGGGCCGGGAAACAGTGGGCCTATTGGGCTTATGTGGGTTCCGTTATGGTTGACATTTGTATATATCTTCTTAATTGCAAACTCTATGGTCCCTTTCGTAGTATCAATAACCGGTGCCATTACAGAGGTATTTTTAATTCAACCAATCATATTAAAGTATTGTAGGAGAAATCTGGTGACAACACTAAGTAGGTGTTTGGCCATGCGATATCATATCATGATATGGTATCGTGAGATAAAATCAGCGTTTGGACATGCGATTTTACGCTGATATCATGAGATGTACTTCCATATTCTCCAAAAACCATGATATGAAATTATATGATATGGTAATTCCATATCATGATTTGAGATATTTTAACACAAAAATTGATCCACGAGTTTATATTTTGTTAAAACAACCCCACATTTATAGCTACTAATGATTTATTTCATATGTAAATAAAATTTATAATCACATCATTACTTTTTAAATTTTTTTATTCTCACCAACATATAGTAACTTTAACTCACACTCACCGATTGTTAAAGTGATGAAATATTTATGGTTTATGAGCATGAAAATATAGTTGCGGATGATATTGACCAACAAATGGCTCAAAGTAACAATGTTGGTTCGTCTTCTCGGTCACATGATCGAGAAATGCAAGTTCAACGTGAGGAAATTGTCCGTACTATGTGGGCGGATTATATTAAAGACTAGTACACTACAATTTAGGTTCAATTTTTTTTATTAAATTAAAGTTAGATGAAACAATTACTTAAATGGAGAACAAATAACTTTGTAATAATTTATTATGCGATTTTATAAATTTTTGTTTATTTGATAAGATTGAATAAACAATTGGGGATATTTTAATAGTTTTACAACTTATGAGCTTTTTATGTTTATGAGAAAATATACAACACAAAAATTTCATATCGCATGTCCAAACAAAACTTCAATTTCATATCATGATACCATATCGCATGGCCAAACGGGCCCTAAGAATAATACCAATTTCTTTTTTTTTGTTCTTGTTCATATTTGGTTTATATTGATGTGAATGACGATAATTTAGGCACAAATATTTGAAGAATATGAACCTAAGTTTCTATTTACATTGTATAAAAAACCAAACTTTCTTGAAAATTTACAAAGTATTAAAAATAGGTACAAGAAGATTTAGGAAAAAATAGATTCAGTGTCTCACTCATACTTACATCAATAAAGCAATATGATGTGAAAGATGGCTTTTAGGAATTAATATTGGCCTCATTATTTGACAATAGGGTCGAGTTTGAAATAGACATGAAAAGAAATCTCAGGCATGTACGACAAACTTTGTGGGTTAAAATTCGAACACCTTTCATATACAACACCAATATGAATTACAATTATTGTAGAATAAGTACAAGATTATGTTTTTAGAAGGATCAATCCAAGTATAGTGTGTAATTGTTGAATTCTATGATGATGAATTCAACGACATTAGTTATGGTAATCCTGCTACTAAGAAAAAATATGCTTGACACGTCCAATTGAGTGAAAATTTGAATTAAAACATGCTATTTCAAATCTAATGGTGTTTTTCGTAGCAATTCGTTCTTGTATTCTTTTAAAAAATCTGGAAAAACTTTCTTAGAAGTGAAAAATGAAAGTAGTACATTTGTAGATATAGTAAAGATTACATGGTCAATATATAAGACGCACCATAAACAATAAAGTAGTGTTTCCATATACATTAATAAAGGATAATCAATTAAACATCTTTAAAATAAAATAAAATATTATATAGTATATATTAAGAAATATTAAATTTGTTAATATAAAAATATTAATTTTTCACACATATTAAATTTTAATGAAAATTCTAACTTCTTCGTTAAACCAAACAATAGATGAGTGGTGTGAACATTTGCAGCGGCTGTGAGGATTGCTTGGACAATTAAGTGATAAAGCTCTGTCCAATCAAAACATATAATAAATAAAAAGATAAGAGCTTGTAATATTATGCTAGGCGTACCTTTTTTTAAATATTTTTATTCATTGCGAGACAACGACGGTACTGTGGAATAAGACTTAGCTATCTTATACCTAGTCTTTTGGAGTTTCTAAAATTGTTCTTGAAAAAAAAAGTTGGTACCATGATTTATTCCATAATAGATCAAAAAACAAACCTTACGCGTATGTTGAGGGTGTAAAATAGACGAGTTGAATTGAATTCAGATGTCTAAAGTAGATTGAAGCTAATGCATGAATACGTCATTCATGCGTTCAAAAGTTACTTATGTTGAAATGAGTTGGGCTAAAATATGAGTCATAACTCAACCCTTTAATTTCTTAGTTCTTACTAAGTTTTACTTTCTTTGTTTATCTTTCTTTCTTCTTTTTTTTTGTATAAATTTGATGAATGAATACGTCATTGATACGTTCAAAAGTTACTTATGTTGAAATAAGCTAGGCCAAAATATGAGTCATACCTCAACCCTTCAATTTCTTAGTTTCTTACTAAGTTTTAATTTCTGTTTATCTTTTTTTGTATACATTTTTGAGTTACTAATATAATTATAATTTTTATTTTATCATAAATATATAATAACATATCAAATAAAAAAGAAAGAATTGAAAATCTTTTGTCAAGATTTTATGAGTCAACTAAAGCTACTTATCAACAGTTTCATAATCCAATTTATCTAATGCAAGCTCATTTTTTTATATAAAAAAAAGGTTGAATTTGGGTCATAATATAATAGGAGTAATTAAAAATGTCCCCATTTCAACTCAAATGAAATCAAATTCCACCTTGGCATATACTAACAATTTCTTAGTTTTCTTTAGAAATCAAATTCCAAGAAAGGTCCTTTTGTTTGTTTCCCGCTACTAGTTTAAGTCATTACGTTGAAATATGCTTAAAATATTAGGAAGCTGCCAAATATGTTTTCCACATCAAAATGAATTACAAATTTGTCTCTATTTGAGCCTTCACACTCTTGTTATATTGGCATCCGACTATCAGTTCACACTTGATAAAAATACAGTTAAAGATAATTAATTAAATATTTTTAATCAAAAATTATATTATATATGCTAAAAAATATTTAAGTGCCCAAAATAATTTTTTTATTATCTATTATATCTTAAATATCCTTATCAAAATTTCTTTATTTGTCACCGCGTGGAAGTGCTTATTCATTTTGTCCACTTCGATCTTTTTCGTCTATACGAAAAGTTGCATACGGAGTATTTATGTATTTTAATTCAGTCTATACAGACTACATGAGTGCCACGTCAAAAAATTCTCGATCTTTCATATTTATAAAGAAGAAAAAAAAACTTTGGAGAATAATTGAAATATATTGACATAATAAATATCATATGCTTTCGGTTTGTGTTTATCTCCTTCAGTAACGCCACCTATATATGTGTAACTTGTCGCACTTTCTACAATTAGAGAATTACTAAAAAGAAAAAAAATAAACGAACGTTGGAATTACTATATATCATTTTAAAACAAATATATACATAAACATATAATTGTTCATACATCTCCTCGAATATTTTTAATTATCAAAGGCTTCAGAAACAAGCTAGTTTTAATTTTGGCAGTCCCAAAATGAGTATCAACATTTTTCCTTTTCAGTCAAACATACTATAACAAACAGTATGCTACTTTAATATGATTGAATTTCCACCTATTTTCAGGCAAAACATAGGTACGTGTACAAAAGAAAATTAAAACTCCTTTTTTCAGTATTAGCGGACCATTACATTCCTGAAATTACAGGAATTAGAGTTTAATAATTTATTAATACCCTCTAATTTCTACGTCTCAATTTATGTAAGTTACGTTGTACGGTTCATAAGAGTCAAAACACTTAATTTTAATTATGAATTCAAATACAAATTCTTCAAATATTTTAAAATAAAATCTATATATTTATACATTACACACGAATTATTTCAAGCCAATAGCTAATTATTCAAAATATTTTTAAAAAGTTTGAGAAAATTATATGTAAAGAAACATTGTTTTAGCTCCTTAAATAGTTACACCTACACATAAATTGTTAAAAAGAAAAATATTGAAGCAATAGTTTAGATCTTTACATATATGTATGCTATTTCATCTGTTTACTTTTGTTTGTCCTATTTGATATGACAATAAGTTTATGAAAGTAAAAAAATTAAATTAAATCTTATAATCTTAAATTAAAGATATGATAAATATATCAAAATATTTTTTATCTTATGATCTTAAATAGTTATTTCAAAAGTTAAAATTTAAAAGTTATCTAAATGCAAAAAATAAAATATTATTTTTGGAATAGGTACAAAAAATATGAATTTAGAGTGAGGGAGGGCATGGGAGGAGAGGCCAAAATTGAATTGAGTAATGTGAGATGGCTATACGTGGAGGATGACTTGTTGACGCAGCGGGGTTAAGTCACATCAAGCCACATCCATTTGCCTGGCCAATTAATATAAAAACTTATAGTATATAATAATGATCAAAGAAATAGTCAAACGAAGTTAATTAGTACACTCCAAAATCCAAAGTAGCTAAGCTCACTCCATTCTTGATAAACACTGATCAAACACGTATAGACAAAAGATTTAATTAGTAATATAAATTGACCATGTAGAAAGTTCTTTATGTTATTAGTATTTTCATTTATAATAACTATCTTGTAAATGATGATTTGATTGTGTACAAATTAGTGTGAACACTAACTTACCTCATATGTAACGGATGAATTCAACTTCTTTCACAATCTTCTTAGTGCTTTATTCAACTTTAACTCACACGTGGCTGCCAATTAATTATTACTATAATTTTTTGGATTATTTTATTTTATTACTGTTTATCTTCAATGATGACATCAATTTTTGAGAAATACCAAAAAATAAAAATGTATTGTTTTGACATTGCAAAAGTGTCTTGTAAGAACTTGTTTTAAGGAAGTTCATCATGTGATCGGACAACGATTTTCACTGCTTTTTTTAGACAAATACTGCTTAAGATTAAACCAAAAATCTATCCATCCTTTTCAAGAAATGAACTTTTTCTTTTTTAATTCAACAAAATATATTTGTTCTTTTTCTTATTCCAAGAAATGATTTCATTCATCAGTGTGAATATGCTGACTTGTGTTTCCTGGATTTGGGAGGGAACACTAAGAAGAAAACAATTTCTATGTTTCCACTTATAAGTTCCAAAATTTTCATGTCTGATTCTAGCAAGTCAAAACTTAAAAAAGGGAAGATAAAGAAAGCAACCTTGACTCTATCCTATATATCATCTAATGGAATAACATATTTAACCAGACGTCTCAAGTTTTTACATACTCATAAGAGTATATACTTATGTGAGATTTTAAAACACAAATTCAAATTTATTTAGATACTAATAAAAATATTGAATATCATACATCAATAAAAAAAAAAAAAAATGCAATTTATCATCGAGATAAGTGCCAAAAACACACCTAAACTATCCCATTTTTTTGAGTTTCATACCTAAACTATTGAGAGTGTGAGTTTCATACCTAAACTATCACTTTTTAGTTTGAGAAACACACCTCAGTGGTGTGTGTAATACACTCTCTCTTTTGTTTGAATTTTTTTTGACACATGGCATTCAACATGGATAAAATATTCCACCTTGACAAAAATTAAATAATAAACTATTAATATAATTAAATATTAAAGTATTACTATCCATAAAAAATTATTTTTTTCAAAAAATAAAATTTAAACTATTTTTCTTACCCCACTCCACGGACCCCCTCCCCCGTCCCCCATCCTTTTTTTTTTAAAGTTCTTATATAAAATATTT
>JAJOOS010020025.1:0-23756 GCA_029582725.1 Solanum chiquidenum
ACTAAAACAAGCATAACTTTTTACTCGGAGGTCGGAATTTAGCAAACTCGGCGGCGTTGGAAAGATAATTCAATTATCTATCATACCATAGGTGGTGGCACACACAATTCATTTTGTGCTAAAGTTATGACCATCTGAAGTTGACCCATCAATAATTTTCAGCTAACTGACTGTTGACTCTCATCTACGGTCAGACCTACGGACCGTGGATCGAATGACGGTCCGTGCTGATCGACCGTAGTTTGTGTCAGAGGCTGGGCACAGGAGGTCTCGATCCACGGACACAGACCACGGTCCGTGGTCTGATCTACGGACCGTGGGTTTGTCCGTGAGTCAGGACTTAGCTGATTTTTCTGAGCTATTTTGGGGAGGGGCTGCAGTGGTGAACAACGGACCACCAGCACGGACCGTGGTTTGATCTACGGTCCGTGGATGGTGACGGTAAGTTGCACCGCAACTTCTCAAAATCTGCATTTTTGGTCTGTTTCAGATACGGGGTGTTACAGTGATGGAGGTTCTCACCTTTGTAACAAGTTGTTCAAGGCATTGCTAGGGAAATATGAAGTTCGTCATAATGTAGCTACTCCTTATCACCCGTAGTCTAGTGGGCAATTTGAGGTGTCAAATAGAGAGATAAATCAAATCCTTGCAAAGACTGTGAACACCAACATAACTGATTTGTCCAGAAGGCTTGATGATGCTCTATGGGCCTATCGTACCGCATTCAAGACTCTCATAGGTATGTCCCCCTACCAACTTGTATATGGAAAGTCATGTCATTTTCCTGTTGAGCTAGAGCATAAAGTAATATGGGCGCTAAAAACGTTGAATTTGGATTGGGGCACTTCATCGAGTCAAAGACTGAATGACATGAATGAGCTTGATGAGTTTCGCCTAAAGGCATATGAAAGTTCAGCCTTGTACAAGGAGAAGATGAAGAAGTACCTTGATTAGAAGATTGAAAAGCGGGAATTTGTTGCCGGTGATCTTGTGTTCCTATTCAACTCAAGGTTGCGCTTGTTTCCTAGCAAGGTCAAGTCCAAGTGGACCGGACCATTCAGAGTAACTCAAGTATTTCCACATGGAGCGGTTGAGCTCGAGAACAAGGAAGGGACGAGGTTCAAGGTGAACGGACAGAGGATAAAAGTCTACTTGGGGAAATCTGAGAGTGTGCAAGAAGTGATAGAGGCTTATTACCTTGATGAAGTCTGAGTAATCAAGGTGTTTGCATCGTGCCACGATGTTAAATCAAAGGCTTTTTGGGAGGCAACCCAAGATATACAATCTAGCCAACTATAGGAGTTTCTTGTCGATCTAGGAATTTTCTTTTGTATTTTTTATTTTGTAGCTCTTTAGATAGGTGTTTATTTTTCTTATTAGTGTTGGCTAGATATAAAATAAGGTTTGTGTCTAAAAAGTGTCCAGAAAATGTAAAAAGAAAGTCCTAATGATTGCTACGTGTACAGGGATGAAAAGGCAAAATCTACCCCATCGACGGTCTGTTGGTCAACCCACGAACCGTGGATGGTGTCCATAGATCTCATGTAAGTTTTCTAATTTTTTTTAAGTGTCAGCATGACCTACAGAACCCATCGATGGACCGTAGGTCGACCCACAAACCGTCGATGGGGTCTCGTGGGTCCAAGTTAGGGTTTCTGCCTGACCCGACCCGGAACCCTTTCATTTCAAATACACCCCCACTATATATCCCCCCCCCCAACAATTTCATCAACCACATTTCACACATTAATCTTCTATTTCAAACCCATATAACCCTCCATTTCAATCATTATCCATTCCTCTCTCCCAAATCTCCATTTTCTTCCAAATCTTCCATTTCCACCACGCATACACGGTCCAGGTTTGGCGTCAAGATCAGTCTTAGGATCATTGTTGATTACATCACACACTCATCTACTTTGCTTATATGAAAGGTAAGAGATTTCAACCAAACTTTAAATCACTTGTTCATTGTTTAATCATGAAGTCACAAAGTTGAACTTGACTTTGGGTAGCTGATTATATGTTTAATTGATAATAAATTAGTTGAGGTACTGCCCTTGGGATGATAGTGCGAGTGTGTGGTTGATCTAAATCGAATAAATAGGCCAAAAGGTCTAATTAGAAGTTTTGACTTAGGGTTGTTCAATGTTTTTATGTGAGTATGAAATAAATTGCCTGATCACAATCCTAAGCATGATGAACTATCGATAAAATATGTTGAAATGCATGTTTAGACTTAGTTTGATTGAGTAATTGTTGAAATTTTGCATTGATTGTGAGTTGAAGTGTTATGCCTGGTACAAAACTGATCTACAAACTCCACCCACGGACTGTAGGTCAACATACAGACCATAGGTAGGGGCCGTGGATCAGTAGCACACAAATTTGGGTGAAGTTAGGAACCACAGTGTGGACTACGGTCAGTCGTTTGATCGATAGACCATTTTGCACATCCGAGGTTTGAGTATTGGAACTCAACAAATGCACCACCTGACCTACGGAAGGGACCCATAAGCCGTCATTCCATCGATGAACCGTAGGTACCCACTGTGGGTCACAGGTTCAACTACTGGCTGATTTTTTTTGAGTTTTCGTCTGGGTCCTAATCTTGTTCTAAAATTATTCCATGAGTCTTATTGCCTTGTTTTAGAACTAACAAGTCTTCCACAGGTACCGTGGCTCCGAAACAAGCTCCAACCTATGCAAGAGGGGGCAAGTCCAATTCAGTCGCTCCTTCCCGACGTCTTCTTGATGAGGAAAACTATACATAGTACATCCCACCTACCACCGGGTCTCCCCTATTGCCCCCCGCACTACTAGGCGATCCCAGCAGGTTATTTCTATGAGTGACGAGGTCGAGGTCGAGGTCAGTCCCCTCCAGTCTGAGGAGGGGGCCTTACCTGCAGTAGAGTCGCAGTCTGGCTTAGAGTCGTATTTCGGCTCCAGTTCCAGCAGTGCTTCTGCATCTTCCTCTGATGTCCTTGTACCACTTAGAGATGAACCAATTCCTAATTCCTCAGAGTTGGGAAGATGGTGCATCAGAGGCCAGTACCAGATCTATTTTGATTCCAATGAGGTGAATGAGCATAAAAAGATGGCACACATTATTACTGAGGAGCGCAAGGTCCTAACTGGGAGACTTCACACAGTACCCGCTATTGATGAGCTATTTTGGGGGCATAGGTGTGAGTGGATGGCACGGGATCTAGGGAAGTTCAGTGAGGAGATGACTCAAAAGTTTTATGCCTCATATGCTGCTACTGTTCAGAACTCCATTTCCAAAAGGGCTAAGTCAGTAGCTCAGCCTCCACTTCAGGCGACTCTCATGCGGAACTTCTCGATTGATATCTCCGAGACCACTATCCATCGGTGTCACTCCTCGACGTTACCTCGTGGACGTAAACACGGGACCTAGGATCACGAGTGACCCCAAGCTAACCTTGAGTTGTCATATCATAACTATACTAAAAGAATACTGAATATAGAGATACTATGCGGAAGCTTAAAACCATAATTAACTAAAAGTAGGGAATACCCAATACTAATTTGATTATATAAAAGACTATGAGTTTAATAACAACTGTAAGATCAAACTCAAAACTAAAGTTGAATCTAATGTTATGTCTGAAAAAGCCTCAAACTTACTAAAGTTACTAGGACATGCCCCCAGCTAACTCTAGCAAAACTGGAAACTGAATAAGAAGACTAAAGTGTAAAGAATATCTATTGTCCTCAAAGTATGAGGACTCACCACTGAAGCTGATGAACTGGAGATCGGGAACCGATCTATATATGATTTAAATGCTGAGTACTTGAACCTATATCATGAAAGGATGTAGCGTAGAGTATGAGTCAGTACTTGGAATGTACTGAGCATGTAGGATATAAAGTATAGCTAAATAAAATACATGACTGAATAAAGCATACTAAGCAATAACATAATCTGAACTGAATGTAAATGCTGGAATATACTGAAAACTGAACTAAATGCAATGCCAAGTACTAATTCTGAACATGACATACTGAGACTGAATGTTGAAATGTAACTGAAAACCTGGTCAAATGCACTGAAGTCTGACTGTGGGAGCTACTAATAACCGACATAAAACCACGTGAGCTAAACGCAGAGTCTGATGTATACGCCCCATCGAGAGGACCCAATATACCTTGCCAGGGGTATAAAGGTATGACTAGCGTGATCGCTAAATCTGATGCCCAACATAGGGGACTTATAAACCTATGGGGGCAGGTAGTTCTGGAACTATGAGGGTACGCTAAACCCTAGTCCAACTCGGTGTAAGCCTACTCCCAACTGGAATGTGTATAAACAACATAACAAAAATTACTGGATAGCTCAATGTTCTGACATGCAAAATCTGAGATTGCAATATTTAACTACTAATAATGAAACATTTGTAACTGGAGTATGCATATCTGTTTAACTGACCTAGAAAGTGCAATTCATGATGTAAGAGAATCTACACAACTAGGGTTTTGAATTTCATTCAAAGAACTAAGCAATGATTTCATGAAAACATGATAATCTGATTAGGAATACTATAACAGCTAATTCACAACAATTCTGCAAGGTTGTAGAAACACTAGGTCTAAACATGATATAGAGAATTAAGAATCTGACTGAATTCTAGGGATCTAGTGAATGAAAGGAACCCACTAATGAAATCCCACATACCTGATGACGATATTCATGGAGAAATCTTTCGATTTTAGGGCTGGAATTGACGAGAACTTGTTGCGCTCTTGAAAGGCTTTAGGTCGCATCTTTTCTCCTCTCTTACTCTGAGTTTGCTAAATTTTGGTGAATGAATCACTTAGGGTAGATTCTAATTAAGTTACTAGGCTTAAACTGACCAAAACCATGTAATTTAGAGGTTAAATGACGTAGTTTAGGTGCCCAACGCATAGGGAAAACACCAAATGATCCCTAACTTAAAAGTTATCGGGGCCACCGATGGACCTGACTTACGGACCGTGGATGGACCGACGGTCCATTCTGGTCGGCCGTTCTTTGGCGTCTGGGGCTAAAAATTGGGGGCCTGACCCACGACCCTGCACCTCGGAATGTGGTTCCACCTACTGCCCCTAGGTCCTGGCATAGGTCATGACTTAGATGGATATTCTGGGGGTTCTGGGAGGGAGTTTCAGGTGGCCAACAACATACCCCACCTAGGGTTCATAGGACACCCTACGGTCCGTAGGTGGCACCCGTCGGTGGCACCTGCAATTTCTGAAATGACTGCTGGTTGATCTTTCTAGAATACAGGGTGTTACAATCGGTTTATCTATGGTCCATCCCACACTCTACCGATCAACACAGAAGAGTATGACTACAGAATATAAATTATTTAGAGCGGGGAATTTCAGAGGGATGCCGAGCAAAGAGAGACATTTTTAAGGTGGATCGCCCATCACATAGTCGAGGATAGAGAGAATACTGAATGGGTGAGGAACATGAAACTGCCTATCAAAAAGGCAACCTTGAGCTTCACTGCGAAGTTCTTTTGGTCCGTGATTCGTACTAGACTATCCCCTACATAGGTGTACAATGTTGTTACTTGGGACCGAGCTGTGATGATAACAACTATTATGGCAGGACTTGAGCTTGACTTCGCGCGGATGTTGATCACCGAGATTCATGTGAGGGCTTTCAAGACCACCACCACTTTGCCTTTTCCATGTCTGATATTTCATCTGTGCAGGGCTGCCGATTTGGCATTGTGATAGTTTGATTAAGGCCACCAAGACTATGGACATTGGCCTAATCCGAGATGTTGCCAACCTAGTTGCACCGCAGAGGGAGCCACATGTTGACCTACCGCCCTTGGGTTCTGATCTTGATATTGATGTGGAGCAAATCCAGGTTGATGACACTCTTCCTTCCTACTACTACAAATGCATATGATCCACTTTCTACTGCCACTAGCCAGGCCCCGAGCTACTCCCTCTTCAGGGTCCACTGTCGTTCCTCTTGCCAGAGTCCAGAAGTTAGAGACACAGATGGCCATGCTGCTGCAGCATATGAGGCCTTGGATGCAGCGCACTATTGAGGATTCTGAGGTGAGGATGGAGCAGATATTGGATCGAAAGTTTCAGGTCGTTCATAAGCGCCTGAATGCTTTCGAGTTGAGAGTCTTGAAGAGGCCTACCCCTACCATAGATGTGACCACTTTCCAGATGGATTTGGCTAGCCTCCATACTGATGTTGATGCTCTTTTAGACCCTACTAAAAATTGAACAGAGGTTGCCCCTACAGTGGAGGAGGATGACATGGTGATGACTACTTTATTTGGTGATACTATGCCACCACATGACTCATCTTGTGTTGTAGGGAAGCGCCACTACTCCGACCACACTTCTGATGCTGAGGAGGCTCACAAATTGAAGAAGAAGGAGCACCATCAGTTTGAGGTAGCCCAGAGGGAGTCCATCATTGATGAAGAGATGAGGCAGCAGCGGGACCGTGAGATAGATGTTGTCCCATCTGGCATTTCGAGCACTACTGATATTGCTCCTATAGTTTGTGAGGGCGCTACTGATGGCATCCCTAGTGTTGATCCAGCAGGCTCTGGGAAACCGAACGAACCTACTTCTTGATGAGTCTTCGACACATTTGCGCCACAGGTTTGCTTCACCCTATGCTATACTTTTGATTTTTGTGCATTGAGGGAAATTGCACCTTATTTTGTTGGGGTGGGGTAAATGGATTTTGAGTGATAGGGTGAAGTCTGAGTAACCCAACTCATAATCCTCCTTTGGTGTTTTCTTGCCTGTGTTCTTTTCCCCCAAGGGACTGTTTACTTTTATGTTGAATCGGTATGTTTAGGATTGAATGTGTAGAAGCAAGTAGAAGAATGAAAGCATGATGGCATAAAGAGCATGAAATTGATACCTGTCCAATTTTTTTGAAATGAGCTAGATCTATAGACTAAATGAGTTGAATGTGTTGGATTTTCATATGACATGATAAGGAACCGGTATCATAGCATGACTTAAGCTAAAACTTGAACTCGGTAACTCAATAATCCGATAATGGAACAATATGCCAAGTGTGTGTGATAAAAGTTTGTATGTTCATGCAGTATGTGCCAATCTAGAACTTGCCCCGTTAGTCATGCTAAGATAATCTAGGCTAGAAGTTGGGAAATGATCATAGGCCCTTGTTCAAATAAGTCCACTCAAGCCTAAAAAGTCAACCAAAAGAAATAAATTCTCACTTTGATCCAAATGTTTGAGCCTAATGAATACCACTTTTCAATACACCTAATTCACCTTCCCTAAAAAGATTATTTTGGCCCCGGTCCCTCCTTGGACATGTGCACCTTAACTTAGGCCAAAAGCCTAAGTTGAGGGTGGCTAATTAAAAAAGTTACCTTAATCTTGACCTTGGTCCGACATCTAATATTGTGCACCTTAAGTCATTCAAAATACATAAGTTTAGGGTGGCTATGAAAAAGGAAATCGAAAGAAAAAGGGTATGAAAAGAGTTTTTGTGTAGAAGAAAGAAAAAAAGAAAGAAAAATATGTGGTTGAACTCAAAAGAAACAAAAAGATGAATGACAAAAGTGCTGACAGAAACAAATAAAGATGAAGTAAAAGAAAAAGAAGAAAGTGAAAAATAAGAGCAATAAAGTCAAAAGCCACATCGGTGTTGGAGAAAGTTAAAGGAAAGAGCAGAAAATATAAATATGTCAAGAATTGGTTGAACAAATGTAATGTCAAGGAGGGCAGAAAGTCACTAAAAAGTACCCAAATGTATCCTACCTGACCCTGTACCTACATTACAAGCCAAAAAAGTCATATAGTGATCCTAGTGAGTAGTTTGGAGAGTCTATGCAGTGAAAATAAGGGCAAGTCTATGGTATTGAGCACTACATGTACTTGAAGTTACTTCTGAGAGTGAGTGTTGAATGAATCCTTAAATTTGAAATTCATATCTATTGTGTGAAAAATAAAAAAAGGATTTCTTTTGAAGTGAGGGCACTAGTTACATTGTTGGAGAGTTGGTATCTTGGTGATTGTGAAAAGTGTATGGTGTGGTGTATATTAGTCGATCTACGTCATGTTTTGATCCACATAAGTTAGCTTGTTGAGTCTAGATGAAAAGATTTGCACTAATTTGAAGGAATTGATTGAGAAAACCATGTGATTGCTTGAGTTTGTATGTTTGCTTCTACATAAGTGTCGTTCAGAGTTTTATTGTGTCGCTTAAGGACAAACAACAAGTTTAAGTAGAGGGTGTTGATATACCGTGAGTTTACGATATTTTTTATGCATTTCACTCAAAGTTTGTGTGTGTCTTGGGCTAGTTTGTTAGTATAAATAATGTTTTGTGTGTAATTCTTGCAGGAAATAGGCTTGGATGTGATTGATGAAGATGCGAGCTGAAAATTGCAGAAGTGGCCATCAACTGAGCCAACCACGGACCATAGGTCGACCCATGGTCCGTAGGTGGGCAAGTGTCGGTGAAAGATCAGGGAAGTCTGACCAAGTGTGGAACCACAAAGGCACCGACGGACCGTAGGTCGACCCACAGGTCGTCCTGCACACCCGTTGTTGGTGATATGGATGTTGAAAGTTCCAGTACCTAATTATTTTTAGGTGTTCAACCATGGAAGGGGACCTACAGACCGTAGGTCGACCGATGGTCCGTAGGTCGAGGCATCAATCAAAATCGCGTCTGAGCAGTTTATTTCCTTATTTTGTTTCCTGTTTAAGTTAAGATTTGTTTTCTATAAATAGGAGTTGTAATCCTCATTTTTGAGGGTTAGACATTATTGTAAACTTCTAGTTTTTGTTCTTTGGGAATTAATTTGCAAACTCTTAGCAATTAAATTTCTGGATTTCGTTTTATACAATTTTCAATTTGAAATTCAATTCAAGATTTCAAATTTCATCTATTCTAACTGTAAGTTCATGAATTCTTTCAACTTAATTATGAATTGTGAACTCTCAAGCATGAGTAGCTAAATTCATAACTAGGATTGTGGGAACCATGAGCAATTAACAATGTATGAATAATAATTAAGTAATTCTTGAATAGTGTTTATGCGTGTATTGTTAATTCTTTCGTTTAGAAGTCTTTCGAGCGGTGCGCAAC
This sequence comes from Solanum chiquidenum, assembly GCA_029582725.1. Taxonomy (NCBI): domain Eukaryota; kingdom Viridiplantae; phylum Streptophyta; class Magnoliopsida; order Solanales; family Solanaceae; genus Solanum; species Solanum chiquidenum. The sequence goes on from JAJOOS010020025.1 coordinate 9,122, forward strand.
GTTAGAACTCGCCTCGTTTCTACTTGCCAGACTAAGGAGGTAGTTCATGAGAAAAGGATTAAACAACATAGATTTAGTGGATGCTATCTAATAGTTTGATGTCAATTGGAGTGAGGGTGAAAACTAAACTACATTGATATGGCGACTAATCTGGGGTAAAGGTAAGGGTTAGCAAAGCATACACCCGTAGACAGACTAAGTTGCGTGGTGAATTCCCTACTTGAAGGACCAATCACTTAGGGATACCTAACTTACCAACTTTGCATGTAAAACACTAGGAAATGATTAATATTATTAGGATTATTGCGTTAAGAGCTTGTGGGGAACACATATACCCTAGTTTCCTTCTCATATTGATAACTCAAAGTCTGAATTTTGTTTACTTGTTACTTAATTAAGCATTCAAATCTGTCACTTACTTGCAATCCCCCCTATTTACTTTTCTCAGAAATAATTTGACTAAACGAAAAGAATAGTGAGTTAAGTTTAAGTTTAATTCATATTCCTCGTGGGGTCTACCCTAATCTACAAGTTTGGTTCTTTACTTGATAACAATCGCTTAGACTTCTTTAAGAAGGTGTAATTTGAGCGTATCAATGGGTAAATTGGTATCTATTGTAACGACATATTCCCTTCGTTATGGAAAAGCCAATGGGAAAAGAATTTGGGCCAAAAACCTTTTGAGTAGTAATTTGGAAATTTCTAGCCTAGGCCAGACTTGGATGAAATGTGAATCAGGTGAGGCCTAGGGAAATCTGGTAATGAACGGAGGGTTTAATTATGATTTTTATCACATGAGTGGATAACCAAGACATTAAGGAGTCTGTACGGCTTTACAAAATTAAATTCGGGCGAGTAGAACTCCCGAAACTGATCTTGGCGTGAAAGGGTAGTTTTTAAACGTCAAGGATTGAAGGTGTGTTGCGAAATGGGAACTTGGAAATCAAATTTTGACTTTCTGTCTTTGTGCAAGACACCAGGGAGGGGTTAGTTCTGCTAGGGCGAGGCAGCTGTGGTGGGTTGGGTCCCCTTGTGGCGGGACAATCGCGAATTAAGTCAGGGAAAAACCCCAAAATCGTTATTTTTGGCAAAACCTCATTCTTGAGAGCTAAGAGATGACCCAGGGCAGTTATTGACAGTTTTCCACGTTTTCTAGCGCCAAAGGTAAGATTAGTACTCCCCTAATCCATTTTCGATCCGTAGAACTTAGAATATTGGGTGATTATCATTGGGGGAGGGTTTTGGCCTGGAATTAATGGTGGGAAAAACCCTAATTGGACATTAGGATCTTGGGTTGGCCATGGATTTATATATTGTGTATTATCTGGGTAAATTAGGCCTTTTTATTGATCCTTGTGTTAAATTACTTATTTTAGACCAAGAACAAGCTGAGAGAATTCGGAAAGGGAAGGCTTCAAGTGTCTTAAGAGGATTCAAGCTTGGTTTCGAGGTAGGTGATGGTTTGATTTCCTGTTTGTGTGATATATGCTGGTAATTGCTTCATTGTATGCATGCATATATGTGAATAAGGCAATGTAGATCAAACCTAATGAAAATGAGTATGAATAAACAATTACATGTCATGAACCCATTACTTCATTGTATGACTATGAGCATTATTCATTATGCGTGTGATTGTGCTGACTGGATCGTGTGTCACGTTATGATACATATATTGGATCGGGTGTCACGTTCCGACACATATATTTGATCGGGTGTCACGTTCCGATACATATATTGGATAAGGTGTCACATTCCGACACATATATTGGATCGGGTGTCACGTTTCGATACATGTATATTGGATTGGGTGTCACGTTCCGACGCACTAACAGTTTGGGTGTGGTTCCATAAGAGGACCACTATGATTATTACATTCATGTCTAATTGTCGTTAATATTGGAAATTGTATGATGCTCTTGAAATGATAAGTGACATTTATTCTATATATGTGTGTTTACTGTGTTGCGACCACTTGCCTATGTTTCGCTTACCGGAATAGCTGTGTGATCCTACCAGTACACTGTGGTTGTGTACTGATACTGCACTTGCTCGTTCTTTGTTGAGTACATGACATCTTCAGGCGGTTACTGATAGACCTCAGGTAGGAGATAACTGATCGAGACCGGATTCGAGGGTGAGCCAGTTCTTTCAGGCTGCCATGGATCCTTCATTTTTGTTTTGTCCATTCTCTTGGGACTCATAGTAGTGTTTTAGATATTTCTTATGTTTGGTTGGGGTTGTAACCCTCTTCTTAGACTAGTTGAATTTAGAGTTTTGGTACAATGACTTTCAGGTTCTAGGAGTTATTTCCGCAATAGTTGTTTAGTTGTTTTTGCTAACTTTCGGAGTTTATGGGAACTCCATATTTCTTTAGACATTTAAACTTGCTTCCGTATCTTTAAATGCCTAGTTTTTCGTTAAGTTATTTAGTCGGGTTGTAGTAATGGTTCTCCCACCGGAGGGTTAGTGTGGGTGTCAATCACGACGGTTTGGATCGTGACACTTTAGCTTGCAATTAAGTTAGGAGGTGAAAAGATTGTGAAAATATTTTCACTACTCATTTAACTTATTAGATAGATCATAATATTTTAAATTAGAATAGGAGTAAAATGGTATTTCAACTTTTAACTTTGTGGATTTCCACTTTTAGTATAATATGATATGATATGAAGATATATATAAAATAGATCTTTTTTTATAACATTTTGATTTAGTCTATGTAGGATAAAATGATAATCCAATTTTACATTTTGAAGCTTCTTACTTTTAACAATATACTATTTTTTTGACACGTGCATTGCATATATATTAGATTATGTAATATTCATTTTTATAAATATAGTACTAAAATAAAATTTTAATGTCTTTTTTTGGTTGATTTTCTTTAAATATTACTATAGATAGATAGATTATCTTTCAAAACAAATAACAATATAAACACATTAGAAGATTTATGGATCAAAATGATACAAGTAAGAAAGCATTGTTTTTAATTAATGCTATACCAACACAAGTTACTTGTACAGAAAAAAATAAAAAAGGTTATTTAAATTAACATACCAACAATCTCTTTTCTTTTCTTTTTTGATAAACAACACTTCAAAAAATTAAGTTAATTCATAGTTTATTTCACTATAAATAAGACTTGATATTTTTCGACTGTAATATTAATATTTCAAGAGCTGAATTTATTACACTAACGTTAAGAATAATATAAGGTGGGTATTGGGGAACAAAGTGGGTGAAGGAGATTTGTGAATGAGATATATTAATTTTCAATCAATTTTGTACATAAACAAAATTATATATGTTTTCAAATACACATATGAATAACGGAAAATGTCATTTATATTAACTATATTTTTCCCCAAAACATAAACTGAATAGCATATTAAGTAGATATTTAACTTTTATTGTTTCTTATAGTCCTCTCATTTGTCCATTCACATATATTGAAATAAGAATTAAAGATGCATAAAATTATTTAATGTTGTTCTGATTTTCCAAGATCATAAATATTACTTCTTTTTTTCCCAATAATAATAGTTGTTCATAGTCGATTTGACATATAGATTAAGAAATAGTAAATCATATGAGCAATTTTATCAAGTCACCCTTATTAAATATTAAAAAACGAATAATATTCAATAATATGGGTAAAATAAACATAATATGATAAATTATTCATTGATTTTATAAACTGAACAAGTGTTATTAAATATCTCAAAATAATATACTCCCTCCGTCCACAATTGTTTGTCAGGGTCATGCACACCCCTCAAGGAAAATTTAATACAAGGTGTAATTTGACTAATATAACCTTACTATACCAAGAATACCAAAAGTCCACATAACTTTTCAATTGAACTACACTATCATTAAGGGCAGAATTGGAAAAAAGTGACTAATTATTGCTTGATTGTTTAAATTGACAATTAATCTTGGACATCTATTTTTAGTATACCTGCCAAACAATTGTGGACGGAGGGAGTAGTAAACTTGAGATTGTTCTAACAAATATTCTCAACTAACAAATATTTCAGTAACCATCACAACAAAGCGACCAAAGAAAATATTTTTATCTGAAATTTAAATAATTGTCTGTCATGTGCGATCTAACTCCATTAATTGTTGTGTCATACTTTTAGGTGTGACTAATAATAAATAGTACTTACTACTTTAAGATGGACATCAATTCATATAGGCTTGAGATAAAATTTACACGTATGAAAATTACATAAAAATATATTATTACAATAAGAGGCGGAGTCAGAATTTTAGGTTAGTGGATTTTAAATTTTTTTTAAAAATGACGATTTTAACATAAAGTAACAAACATCAAATTAACAAACAAATACAAGTACCTAATTTACTAAAAAAATGATAAATTACTTAAACATTATATAAATATAAGCACTATCATCTTTAAATACAAATTTTGAACATTTTTACTACAATCTTTAATATTGTTCTAAGTGAGCTAGGTTAAAATTATTAAATTCACCATAAATATTTTGACACCTAAAACAAATATTTTACTAGTTTCGCTATCACCTTGAACCATTACTGCCACCAAAAGTTAAAATTTTGAAAAGCAAACAACAATTATTTTAATAAAATCAATATCATTATGTGGGATAACTCAAGAATCAAAGATTTAAAATCAATTTTTGAATAGATAATCATACATTGTAAAAGCAAACAAATAAGAAAAAAAAATGAAAAGGGAGAGACAAGAGTACATATCAAAGGCCAGATATTGGGTGGTAGCAATCAGATCAACAATAAAAGTTAAAATTATAACTTTTTAAAAAAAATATTAGGTTAAACTTTTTTGAATGTCTGAGTAAAAATCAATAATCAGATATTATTTTAGAGTAGTAGAATTTTATCTTCATATTAGAAATTATCCCAAATAAATTGTGCCTACTGAGTTTCAAAGCCATGTCTTGCAGGCTGAACAATTTCGTTTGGTGCGCAGACACCACTAGGTCAACTGCTTCACTGTGCTAATGAGTTCGCAACATATATATATATATAAATATAATATATATATATATATATATATACGTTTTATTTCATATTTTAATATAAATATATGATTTATGAAAAAATTAGTGGATTCACCCGAACCCCCTTTCGATACAGTAGCTCCGCCCAAGACTACAACTCACTATTTCTTATAATTATATTTAGAAATGTTTCTTATAAAAAATTGTAAACAAAGAGAATACTACAGGGCAATAATTTTATTTTTCATTCAATATTTGATACTCTCATTAAGTATCGACTAATATCAATTTGCAGCACAAATTGGCGTCCATTAAAGAGCGGAGTGCTATACCAAAAAGAAAAAAAAAATCATACTCAGAGCTCATTCACAGGCCCTCTAGATTAAGAATGGAGGAATCTTATTTATCCCACCACAATCTTTGATAGTAATTAGTTATAACTAATAAACATATTATCAAAAGAAAAAACATTATTAGATAAAAAAAAATATCACTTATTTTTTTTTTTAAATAATAATTATTTTAAAAAAAAATATTTATTACGTGTGAAGTTCAAATAAAATACCTATAAAGTTTTTCCGTATTGCTCAACTTCCTTTCATTTCTCTTCTCTCTATTTTTTACCAAGTTCTTACTTGGTCAGTGACATATATCTTAAATTAAATTAAATGGATAAAATTTAATTGTCCAAAATAAATCTCTAGCTATAATTTAAATAATAAATACATTATATATTTAGTTTTAAAAATTATTGTAATCTTAGCAAAATATTATGATCTTGTCCTAATGTTTCTTTTATTTCCTTATTAAATTAATCGTTTTATTGCATTTTGGAGGAAATAGGGAGAAAAGAGGTGAAATAAAATGGGAGAAATACTTTTCTCTACAAATATATTTCTTTGGAACTTTCTCTTTAACATTAGCTATTGTTAATGCTACAAATATTTCAAAAAATTAATCGAGGTACACATAAACTAATTGAACACCATGTTGTTTTTTAAATAAGTATTTGATAACGGAGGGAGTAATTAAGAGCAAGAAATTGTCTCCAATTTTTGGTAGAAAATTTGAAGATATTGTTGAAAGTTCTAAAGAAATATTGCATTATTTCTCCTATTTTATTTCACTTTTTTCTCTCTATTTTTTCTAAAATGCATGAAAAGATTAATTTAAAAAGAAACAAAAAGAAACATCATGCTAAATAAAAATTTAGGAAGAGAGCTATTTCCCCTATATTTATGAACAAAATAATATGTTGCTAAGATTATGGGATTATAATAACTTTTTAAAAGAGAAAATATATAATATATTTATTAATTAACTAAATTATGATTAAATATTTACATTGAAAAATTAAATCATAGTCATTTAATTTAACTTATGTCATATATCACAAATTCGATTAGAAACTTAGGAAAATCAAAAAGAAGAATGAGAAATAAAGATGAGCTGGATCCGAGGTAAACTACTCTATAACATTTGACATTGCATGCACGGTGTTCCTTATAATAAAAAAATATTAATATGGATGTGAAACAAAGTAACATATTAGCATTTGTAGATAAAAAGCTACTTGTATTTTAGCAAAACACAACTTCGGAAAAGTTATAATTCATCGAAAAATTACATTCTTTTGAAAAATACATAACGTTTCAATGTAAAAAAGTGTATGTTTTTAATATAATATAAATAAATAAATATAAATAGAAAATATACTAAATTGAGTGTTTTTAGTTGGGACTTAATTGAGAATATTATAGTAACTTAACATTTAAGTTAGGAGACGTTTTAAGTTGAAGGTAATAGTCCATCCGTCCAACAATAGTTGTCCACTATACTATTTTGGGATGTCCAACAATATTTGTCCACTATATGAAATCAATGGATAATTTTACACTTATCATTAATTATAGTCATTTTTCTATTACATTTTTCAAGATATTGTATTTATTACTTTCCCTGTCCCTAATTACTTGTCCACTTTTGAATTGACACACCTATTAAGAAAACAATTATTGACATAGTGAGTTTACCATTGATTTACCCCTATTAATTATGAAATGTATGAATTAAAAACTTAAGGTTTTTAAGAAGTTCTACCTTTTTCAAAGTAATTAATTGATGGTATAATAGGTAAAAAAATTATTCTTTCTTGATCTATCAAAATTGACAAGTAATTAGGGACATCTATAAAAGGAAAAGTGAATAAGTAATTAGGGATAGAGGGAGTATATTCAAAGGATGATATAGTAAAATTACTCTTCTATTTATAGTTTCTTAAAAAGTATGCATAGTCAATAGTGAACAAGTATTGTTGGATAGAGAGAGTATAATATTCCCTATGTCCCAATTTATATGAGTTAGTTTGACTTGACACGGAGTTTAAGAAAAAAATGAGACTTTTGAAATTTATGATCTAAAATGAGTGATAGATATTTGTGTGATTAGAAATCATTTCATTAAGAATAAAAAATGAACATTTTAAAGTTGAATTGTTATTAAATATAAAAATATGTCATTTTTTTAGAATTGACTAAAAATGAAAGATAAAAAAACTAATTTAACATTTAAGTTACGAAGTTCATGTTTTTAAGATAGATATAGAATATAATAGATGATGATATGACAATGGATGTGGCTAGCTGTTATAACAAGTTGGAAACAACTTTATAATTATATAACATGAAAAGACAGAAGTGAGAGTACAATCCATCTGTATATTAAGTTGTTTGCATTTATGAAGACCTCCTGTTCCTACTGCAACGTACTTGTAGAATATGAAGACCATAAATTTATTATTTGTAATATTGAGGATGATGAATATATGCACAAACACAATTTCATACCTCTCTTGGAAAAAATAATGTGTAAAATGCATATGATAAAAGTAGCATTGGTAATAATACTATTCTTCTTCTTTTGTAGTAATAATAATAATGATCAAGTTGAAGGGCAAGTCTCTTATGGTTTCTATGATAAAGTTTGTCCACAAGTGGAAAACATTGTTAGAGATGGTGTTCAATCTATGTCTCTCACTGATCCTACTACTCCTTCTGCTCTCTTAAGACTTATGTTTCATGATTGCCAAGTTCAGGTTCATTTTTTTCATTTCTTAACACGTGACTATATACTATACAAAAATATTTCCCAAAATTGTTTTAGTTAGTGTGAAAAAGAATGCCTAGTATTAGTTTTATTTGTTCTTGTAACTTTCATTTTTTAAAAAATTTACAAAGTTTGAGACACCTTGTCTATCAAGACTACTTAAGTGCGTTTGATATTTATTTATTTTTTTAAAAATGGGTCTGAAAACATCTAATCCGTTTAGATCTATGAGAGAGTCTTATATCTATTCAGACTCTTTTTATAACGCTAATTTATTTCCCTGTAAAGCTCAAACATCACTATTTTTCTCTATATATACGTTGTCCCTCTCTCCCACTCTCTCCATTATCAGCATACATTGTTATTTTTTCTCTTATATGTGTTGCCCTCTCTTCCCCTCTCTCCATTATCAGTGTCTGCCTTCTCTCTTTAAAACGATGTTGAATTATTTTTTTCTCTTGAACAAATAAGTTTCTTAAAAACTTTTTACAATTACTTTGTTTATTCAAAATATTCTTGGTACTACTGTTTGCTTCTCAAGAACGTAACTCTAAAATTTTGCTTATAATTTAGATTTTTTTTTTTATAAAGTTAGTAGTCTCGTGTGTGCTTATTCAATAATACAAAGTGCTAGTTTTATGTAATAAGATTACATGAATATTTTTTTTCTTTCAATTCCTTTATTTTTTGACACATGATGGTTGATGACATGTTGGGAAATGGTACACCCTAAGAACAAAAATTAAAGGCTACCCTTTTGATTATTTCTATACTATTCTCAAAGAAAATATAAATTAGCTAATAATCGTATTAAAAAGTTTCATAAATATTAAAAATTAGTAGCCTAATACCAAATTATGACGAGAGACCTTAAATATTTACGCACAAAAATATTATTAATTTAGGCTTGCATTTTTTATTCTTACATACTAATTATTACTCCCTCCGTTTCAAAAAGAATGACCTCCTTTCCTTTTTAGTCTGTTTAAAAAAGAATGACTTCTTTCCTTTTTTGGTAACATTTTAATTTCAGTTTTCCACGTGGCATGTTTAAAGCCACAAGATTTAAGGACAATTTAGTACATTTGACATAACTTTAATTTAGAACCACAAGATTCAAAAATTTTCTTTATTTTCTAAAACTCCGCGTCAAGTCAAATCATGTCACTTTTTTTGAAACAGAGGGAGTATTTGTTTATATTCTCAAAAGCACTAAGCGGTTAACTTCACATAATAATAATATTATTATTTATGAAACTAAGAACTAGTTCCAGTTAATAAGAAGTTAGACATTTGTTTGGGTTGCCTTTTTTTATTTTTACGTGTTTTTGAATTTGTGCAAAAAACGTGTTAATAAAATTAGTAGCCTAACACTAAATTATAACAAGAGGCCTTAAATATTTACACACATGCAAAAAATATTATTAATTTAGGGTTGCCTTTTTTATTCTTACATACTACTTTTTTTATTATTCTCAAAAGGCATTAAGCGTTTAACTTCACATAGTAATATTATTATTTATAAAACTAAGAACTAGTTCAAGTTAATAAGAGGTTAGACATTTGTTTGAGTTCCCATTTTTATTCTTACATGCATGTTTTTGGATATGTGCCAAAAATGTCTCAGTAAAATTGTATGTTTTGTTTAATAATATAAATATCTATTTGCAGTCCGATATTTTAAATTTTTTATCAAATCGAAACTATTTATTAAAAAATATAATTTTTTTAATTACCTAATATTATTTTAAAACTAATTTTTTGATGTTTTATTAATATAAACACCCAAATATAATTTTATTTCAATGATATATTTGTTATGCTTATATAATTATGAATTAGATAGATTTAGATGCTAAAAAATAAATAATCTTAATTATTTAGTGGTCAAATCTAGAGACAACATCTTAATTATTTAGTGGTCAGATCTAGAGACAACATCTTAATCATTCAGACGCACATTCATATTCAAACATCTTAATCTTAATTAAAAACAAATGAGGCCCAAGTCTGTTTGTTTTTCAGGTCTGAATGTTAATCATCCAGATCTTAATTATTAAGGGCGTTTTTTCTACAAGTACTTAATGGGTCTGAATAGGTCTGAGTGAGATGACGGTTCATCGCTACTCCGTCTATTTTCACTCACCACCCACAATCACTATTTCAGCCACAATTATTACCACCGTCAATCACCATCAGTTACCGTTATTAGTCATCACCACCATCAATTTTCATAAAAAAGTTTTAAAATGTTTTATTAATGTAATATGAGATCATCAATTTAGTATTTTATTTGAATTTTATATTTATTATTTTTTCAACAAAAGCAAATTGTATAAATTAAAATATTTAGAAAACAAACCGTCTTAGTATATTCAGATCTTAATGCAATGACCAAACAAATTGTGATAGGGGTGCGATGGTTCAATTCTAGTGGATTTGGAGAGTAATTCATATTACAAATCAGAGATGAGATCAAGTAGAAACTTGGGAATCAGAAAGAGAGAAGTAGTGAATTTGCTTAAATCTGTTGTAGAAGCCCAATGCCCACAGCAAGTATCGTGTGCTGACATTCTCATTTTGGCTGCCCGTGAAGCTATTTCTGTTTCTGGTGGTCCAAGAATTGATGTTCCTTTGGGACGCAGAGATTCTTCCAATCCACCAAATTCATCGTTAGCAGATTCCTCACTTCCTCCCTCAAACTTGGGAGTCAATGACATGCTTCAACTTTTTGCCCAAAAAGGACTCTCACTTGAAGAATCTGTTGCCATCAATGGTACGTACCTACCTATATATGATATTTCATCTTTAGGTTTTATCACTTGAACTTGTTAAACATTTAAACTATAGGTCCAAAATTAAGTATATTTAAAAAGTTATAACACTATTCTACATGCATCTCGAGAGAAAATCATGAATTCACGTGAATCTAGTGATCCCTTCTTGAATACGCTCCCTGTATATGATATTTCATCTAATGGTCCATACTAGATTCTAGGGGATATCTTTGAAATTTTGATTTGAATGCTTTTGTTTTTGAAATATGAACAAAGATTTTATTTTACATTATTATTTGAAAAGGTGGATTTCAAATTTCAAGATTTTGATTTCAATTTATTAAAATATAAAACTTAACTCGTAAGTTTTTATATTGGACAAAAGACTCATCATTTTAAGTTTTGTAAAAAAAGAACTCATGTTTAATGTGAATAGATTATCTGTACCACGTAGAAGAATTAAAGAATAATTAGTCATTACTATAGTTGATTTTTTGGACCAGTGGATTTTTGTAAAATTATATATTATGTGAAGTTTGTTATAACATGTAATTGAAAGGGGACATGAATATATATGATTTATTGATGCAACGGCTTATATAGGATATTTTGATATCTTGTTCATGAACTATAGTCTACTTATTTTGGTAAGTTGCTATAAGAAAGATTTGATTTTCACAAGTTGTTTGGTTTTCATAAACGAGAAAAAATATGAGTTAAAAAAAATCTAAGTTATATGTCCAAAAAAAATATAACTTCAAATCAATTTGATTTCAAATAATGTCCAAAGGACCTAAATGAGTCCATTCACATAAGTTTAATAGTATGAATATAGTTCTTGGCTTCAACTTATCATACTTCCAAATGTTGGTGCAGGGGCTCACACATTAGGAATAACACACTGCTTCAGCATCGAAAGCAGGCTATATGATGAATCAAAGAGTGATGAACCCAATGAACATGAGTTTGAGTTGTACTTGAAATTGAGTTGTCCAAAAGGCTCTTTAACCTCAAACGTTAGCTTTGTGCTAAATGAACCTACAACACTCACCTTTGACAATCACTACTTCATCAATGCCATCAATGGCCGTGGAGTTCTGAGGATCGACGCTGAAATCCCTTTTCATCCTCGTACTGCTCCCTTTGTACAACGTTTTGCAGCTGATCAAGACGCATTTTTTAAGGCTTTCTCTTCTGCGTTTGTAAAGCTTTCTACTTATGGAGTTCTCACTGGTTCTCAAGGCATGATTAGAAGAAGTTGTAATGCGTTGAGTTGATTACATGCATGGTGTGGCGTTACGTTGTTTCTATATATATGTGCTCGGACCATCATGGTTAGGGTTATGCATTTCATAAGGAGAAATTGTTACTAGCTAAAGCCACATGATGCGGCATTCTACTGTTTCTATATATGTTGCTCGGGTCTTCTAAATATGCATTATTTTTGGATATCGTAAGACTCACTCTCCTCGATTTTGAAATTGGACACCGGAGGATCTATCCAAAAATTAAATATCGGAGGACTTAAGCTCTCCGATCCCAAAATTAAGCATCGAAGGACTCACGGTTCCGGATGAAGTGTGCCAAAATGAATGAGAGACATCCTAGTTATAAAGCATTGTTAACAAAATTGAATTAAATGCCAGGTATCAAACAAAAAGAGATACCATTAAAAGGCATGGTCGTAGAATGAAGATATGGGTTTGAGGGTTTGCAACCAGAGGTAAACCCAGGATTTGAAGACTTCGGATACACCAATATTATATTAATTTAGACTTTAGCGAAACTTTGGGTAACAATTAATGAATAATGTAACCACACACGAGGCTCGTAAGGCAGAGCATGCTGAAGCCAAATGTACATCTCCTGAACCAGCTGAGTGTTTGGATTATTCTTTGGTAAGAAATGGTAGGATTTCCTTAGTGGGCCTTTTACTGTGCAAACGCGGATGATTGCAGGTCCAATTGGAAGGTTGGCAGTTAAATTATTTATTTTCTTTCAACCAACGTCTATTTAAATGTGAAATCTAGTAAACTACGGACTACAATTTAATATTCTGTTTCTGTTTATGGGAATGCATTATTGTTCAAGATTGGCTCCACCAAAGCATAACTTTCTCTGAGTTATCCGTTTAATGCGCAAAACCTCTCATTAAACGGATACAGACATGGTTAAAGAAATCTGGGAAAGGAGAAAAAGAAATGTGAATATTTAAAGATACGGAAAAGGGTTAAAAGTTAGGTTGACTCTTCGTTATACTATGCAGCTATTCATGCCCTTGCCATTACGAAACTTGTAATTTGTATTCCTACTTGAACGAAAATCCCCATATCAATCAAAATTAACCCTAATTTCTTTTTAAACGGCCTCTATCTATCTTAACCCAAGTAACAATAAATCCATTTTCAATACCCATTTCCACAAAAAATCCCTATTTGCTGATGAATTCTTCTTCTTCTTCTTTGATCTCAAAAAAACAGGGGAAACCATCTTGACAAATACCCCTCCATTTTCAGTACTTTGACTTCTCAATTCTCATCATCATCTTTGCTTTCCTAATTTATTGATTCTTCTTATTATTCACTTTGTTCTGCATAACTTGATCTTTTTCATGTTATTATCGATTAAGCATTCTTCTTGAGATTCGAAGGATTTTGGCTACTCAACAAGAACCTTTAAAGAAAGCTCAAAAAAAGATGAAGGCATGTTCTTGACCATTTTCATGAGCTCCAATTAGCCTCTAGCTATAGCTTGAGCTCTAGAACTCGGGAAAGAGATCAATAATTAATCAGATGGACTGGACTTCTTGGTGGACTATTTCGCCATAAGAGTGGTGAAGAAGCAGCAGGCTTATCATCATCTTCATGATCTTCCATTTTTTGAGCTCTAAATTGAACAGTATTCCCATGATTTTGTTATACTTGAAAATCGAAATCGTGAGGTTCCTAACTGTCATTTAAGATTGTGACAGAAACAAGAATATGGTTATGGATATTGGGTGTTTGTTTTCTTGGATCAAACATGATATAACATATATGGTTTTAATGGACTAAATACGAGAAGAAGCATTATTAAGTAAAAAATATGGGGACTATAATTTGTGTAAATGAAAAATTTATAGTTTGCTATATAGTAAAGAATTACGATTAAACTTTTTTTTCCAATTCTAGATGGGTTATATACAAAGTTGTCAAACTAACTGAATTTTCTTTTGATTTTCTAAGTTTCTTGCTCCATTTATATTGACTTAGACTTTGTCATTAACAATCTCATTTGTTTGCACTAAATAAAGGTGTTAATCTTTATCATTCAAATCTCAGTCTTGAACTTTGTCTGTGTTCAAGGTCTGAATGTTGATCATTTAGATCTTAATTATTAAGTTTGTTTGTTTTTACAACCACTTAATAAGTCTAAATGGATTTAAATGGTTAAGATAAAATCAAGTCCTAATATCATTAAGATGTCTATTTAAGAATTTCTACAAAGATGACAGTTCATGACTACTCCATCTACTTTCACCCACCACCCACAACTACGATATCAGCCACAATTATCCCGCATCGTTAATCACCACTACTTGCCATCCAAAACCATCATCTCAACCTTCCATATGGTTTCCACAATATGTATTACACAAGTGATACTAATAGGCAGTAAACATGCATGCATACATATATATTGGATAATACAAACCATCATCTATTTATCAATGGCCCAGTACTATGCCCCATTATGAGT
>JAJOOS010020029.1:0-10728 GCA_029582725.1 Solanum chiquidenum
ACTGTCTTGAATTCAATTCAATTTATACACCAAGTAGAAAATGTGTACATCCAATACAAAACCACTTTAGCAGCTTCAAGACTCAACCATAAAAGACACATTTACAATTCAAGAACAGAATGAAGTGGTGAATCTTGATCATAACCAACTAGTGTCAAAATTTTATATAAAACAAAGAGCACTTGAAGACTAACAGCTACACAAGCATAACTCGATCTCGTAGGAGGAACTATCTTCAACCCAAACAGTTTCCATCTCTTCAATTGTTTGTGTTGCTCTCTGAAAACCACATGAAAACATTGATCAGAATCTTTTGGTCATTCATAAGAAGAAAAAGGCACCATTTATAAAGATCACATAAGACCGACCAAATCAACTAAAATCAAATTCCACAAGACCTTGCAGGCCAAGTGCTGTTAGGACCATAAAACTGTTAACTAAACGCCATGGGGATGAAATATATCTCAAATAGTATTCAAATGCTTCCAATTGGTAGAAAATCAAATGTTCATAATGTATATATATGTGCATCATGAATAGTTCTATAGAACAGTTGTGAGACTGCACAAATGTTGAGCTTATCAAGTCCAAACATTGCAAATTCATAATAAAATAGAGCGCAAAATCAGGAAGGAAACCACATCCTTGAAAAATCATAATAAAAGTAGAGGAATCACACCCCTTTCACATTAAAAATGAAGGAAATCATACTCTTGCAAATTCATAATAAAATAAAGGAATCACACCCCTTCTGCATTCAAATATAGGGGTATCACATACTCGCAAATGCATGTACATACTTGCATGTCTCAGCTTTACAACAAGCATTTATGAACAACATGTATGTGTAGAACTCCGTGTCCCATCTGTTGCATCAGGTCAGCAACCTCTCAAACATCATCTCTTCGAGCCCAACTGCATCAACAAAAAAGGCAGAACAAAGGAGGAGAATCATAATCTAGAAACAAGATAGGCAAATAAAAGCAATAGAACCTCCAGAGAGTAGCGAAAGTGGAAATTTAAACCGATATGCTAATCGACATTCCTTCCTTTTATTTTTACTCCATTAAGTGTTGGTCCAAGGTCTATCAAAGTATATATTGTAAGCTACGGTGATAACAAAGTTGTTGATAAGCTGGTACACATCAACTGTAACACTAGCCATACCTGTCAATTAATATGCTATATACAAAAGTATTCCTAAGGATGCTTTTAGCACTCATTTCTTTTGTCACGGTCAAAGCACTTCACGTCCTGCCTTTACAACGTGCCTTGAGTAACGCGTCATAATTATACGTGTCAAGCACCAAATCCTCATTTTTCACTTTTGCAAAAATATTCACAAGTTATTCCAATATTACCAGGAGATGCCTACCCATGCATAATGGTTGTATATCTGACTCACATCGACTAGTGCCTGCAGGCAACATATCGTCAAAATATTGTACAGCCTTCTCAATCTGTATCAAGTTAAAGATAAAGTGAACAAATGAAGAGCTAGAGAAAACAGTTGCATCAAATAACGCATATGTTAGCACCAGAAACTGAGACATCATTTTGTTCATCATTTATCCACTTGAAAAAGCATGAGAAAATGAGAGAGATGAACAATAGATGGAGAAATACAAGAACAAGTTAAGAAAGCAAAGGTAACTTGCCTGTTACCTCTCAGGAGTTGCTGGATTTACTATGTGATGACTCTGAAGTGATTTCTTGAAAGGAAAATTCCCCATTAACTGAATAGCCTGCAGGCATGGAAATGAAATATCTTTATTCAAGCAACAGCATATCAAGGTGCATATGAAGATCTCCATTATTTTTAAAAAAAGGAATCCATTTTAAAAAGGTGCACATGACGAATCACAAAAGTAGGAATTTCTTACTTTATTTATTGTCAGTTCTATCAAGTCCGTCTAGCAGCAATGAATATGTATGAGCACTGAGCCGAAAACGATTTTTCTCCATGATATCTAACAACTCCAAACATCTATCTACAAGTCCTCTCTTAAGTAAGCCATCAATTAGAAGTTTCCAAGCTAATTCATCATTATTGTACCCGCAACCAAGAAGCCTGAAGAAGGTCGTCTTAGCTTTCTCATTGTTTCCGTCATCATACAACCCACACACAAGGAGCTTGTATGACTCTAAGTGTGGTAAAAAACCTTGGGTAAGCATAGTGTCAAGAAACCTTGATGCATCCTCGTACATTTTCAACTTGCAACAACAATTTACCATTGAGGTATATATATCTTCACCAGGAGATATTCCACAACTCTGCATATGATCAAGTAACCTCAAAGCTTCCTCAAGGCGTCCTTCTCTACAGAGTCCAGTAGTAAGCGAACTAAAAATATTTGTGTTTAGAGGACAGCGATGTTCCACCATTTTATCAAAGAGTTCAAGCAAAGTTTCATATTTCACCACTTTCCACACGTCAGCAATATTAATGGAAGTGGCCTCAGTTTTGAGATCAACTCCTCCTTGTGACAAATGTTTGATCAAAATAGAATAAGTGTACTGAGAAGGTTCATGACCAGCATCGACCATAAATTTTAGTACATCAAAGGCCCGATTCAATAATCCTGCACGACCATAGCCATCAATCATTACTGTATAGGCCATCACATCTGGCATAACTCCTGCCTCTGCCATCTTATTCATAACACCCTCTGCTTCTTTCAATTTCTCTTCATTGTAATATGCAACCAGAAACGAAGTGTAAATGCAGACATCAGGTTTGTGTCCCATGGAAACCATTAAATGAAAAACCTTATAAGCTTGGCCAAAGGCAGATTCTTTAAGTAGTTGCTCAATCAAGATACCGTAGGATTCAATTGTGGGTTTAACACCACTACCTGGCATCATTTCAAGCAATCGGTTTCCTTCCAGCTGCTTACCCTGCTTACACAACCCTTTAATTAGCACATTATAAGTGCATGCATTTGGAGAGCAGCCTTCCTCAATCATTTTCTTGAACAGTCTCAAAGCAAAATCAGCTTTTTCAGCTTTGCAATATCCGTCAATGAGAGCAGTGTACATCGCAACATTAACCTTTATACCCTTCTCTTTCATAGAACTAAAAATGGTGGAAGCTTCTTCAACTCTGCCTCTTTTACAGAAGCCATCAACCAGAGTACAATAAGTCCACTCATCAGGAGCCAAATCATTCTCTTCCATCAATTTAAGCAACCTAAATGCACTACCCATTTCACCCTCTTTACACTGTCCATGAATTAACAAGTTAAAAGTGACATCACTAGGAGACATTTTGCGCTCAAGCATCTTATCAAGTAGTGACATTGCCTTATGCACCTTCTTTATCGTACAAAAGCCAGAAATCAATTCATTGTATGTACGCACATTCGGGATACAATTATTGGATTCCATCACGTCAAAAACATCTAGCGCAAAATCAACCAAACCTTGCTTACAGTATCCATCAATCAAAGCATTGTATGTCACCACATTCGGATTTAGTCCCTTTTCCGACATCACATTCAGTAACCCTCTCGCTTTGTCAAGCTTAAAGTCTTTACACAAGCCATCAATGAGCACAGTGTAAGTATGAACATTCGCTTCACAGCCCTTCTCCTTCATCTCGTCAAACAAACACAACGCTTCTTCCCTCCTATTCAGTCCACACAACGCATCAATCAGAATCGTATAGCTCCTAACATTCGGACAACAACCATCATCTCCCATTCCCAAAAACAACTCCATCGCCTCATCAATCCTCCCCACTTCACACAACCCGTGAATCAAATTGTTATACGAAACCACATTCCTTTGACAACCCTTCTTAGACATTTCCTTAAACACCTTAAAAGCACTATCCACATCCTTTCTCCTACAATGCCCCAATATAAACGACGTAAACGTATGCGTATCAGGATTCAAACCAGCTTGCAAAATCTTACTCAAATAAAACTCAGCCTCAACAACATTACCCAATTTACAATAAGCATTAATCATTGTATTAAAAGTATAAATATCAGGCTTAATCATATCACTCAACATCTCATCATACACACATTTCATATCATCAATCATAACAAACCTCGATAAACACATCAACAACTTGTTATAACCCCAAACATCAACTTTAAACCTGCACTTCATCTCCCGAACAAAACCCATAACGAAAACAGCATCATCCCGAGTTTCGCAAGAGTTAATCATGGAAAGTCGGGTTTTTTCAGCGATCCGGATGAGGTTATTGGAAATCAAAATTCGTAAAAGGGGTGCGTAAGATTGAGGATTGGGTTTGAATAAAGGGGTATTTCGGGTAGATAGATAATCGAAGAAGGAGATTACAATGTGGGGGTTGAGATTTGGGTTTTGCGAAAGGAAAGAAGAGAAATGAAAAGGGGATAAAGAGAGAATAAGGGTGTTGAGAGAAGGGTGTTTTCGCCAATTTGGGTTTGAAAGGATGGAGAAGAGCTGGTGGTTAATGGAGGAAGAAGAAGAAGTGATGGATTTGATGAAGAAGAGGGAAATTGAGTGAGCTGAACGCAACGCCGTTGATTGTGGCATCATTGTATGATCGGGAAATTCAACGGCGGAGATGAAGAGAACTCCATGCAACAGAAAGGAAGAGAGGGAAAATTCAGCTAAGTGTTAGAGATCCATTGGAGCTAAGAAATGGAGCTCTGCTGGCTGAGTTGAAGAAGACGACGGTAGGGCTTAGCTTCTTCTTTTTTTAAAAATTATTTTTTGTGTATTATTTTACTTAATTCGAGGATTTATCGAAAATAAATCAGTTTCCTCAGTGTTCTTCATCAAATATTTAACGAACTTTATTAGTTAAATTTGATAAAACATGGGAAAAAAATTAAAATTACTAAAAAATTTGCATCAAATCTTAGAAATTACAGACATTGAAAAACTATATAAAACACCTGAAAATATATAAAGTTATATTAAAAAACTGCATCAAACTCTTAAATGAAGACCAAAATTAATAGAAATCTGCAAAAACTATACCTTTTGATACTCCCTCCATTTTATATTAATTTAATTTTTAAGGTGTTTCATATTTTTTAAGAAAAATAGATTAAGACATAAATTGAACATAATTTTCTATTTTTATCCTTATTAATTATTATTAAATTTATGATTAAAATAACTAAATATTAATTAATCACTAATTTCAATACTAACTAATGAAGGTTAACATTGAAAGAACACTCTAAAAGTAATCTTGAAAACTGAACAATTAAGTTAATTTTAAAAAAAAAATAAAAATTAATATAGAATGGAGGGAGTATAAGTTTCGCTAATTTATTTATTTTTCACAATTTCTATGGATTCATTAAATATTTGATGAAGATTAATTATTGGCGAGATTAAAAGACCAAAATAGTTTAGAGCATACTTTATGGGTTACTTTGAACCAATTCACAAACATAAGGGACTATTTTTGTAATTTTCTTTTACTCTTTATTTCATTTTTATTCTTTAATATGTTATATTCTTCTTCTTTTTCAATTTTTTGTTTTCTTTAATTTTTTTCTATTGTTTTCGTACTTACATATATATATTTTTATAATTATTTCTAATACTAAAGTTTCCCTTTTTTCTTTTTTGGCTTTCTTTATTTCTATTTTATGTCAATTAGGAATATTAACTAATCATTATGAATATGCTTATACGTTTCTTATTGCTACAAATGCATAGTTTTTTCAAGAAAATTATTATCAAGATGAATATTCATGGTCATAAAGTTTATAACTTGTATTAGTGTATAATAATATTTTGATTTGACTTTCTTAAAGAATCAATTCATATACTATTATCATTTGATCGTAAATGGAAGTATTAATATAATACTATCAATTTAAGATATTAGGATATTGAGATACACCCATCTCTAATCAGAAGTTTCGATTTTGATTTTGATAATAAAAAAAATTGTATATCAAACACCGAGTGAAAAATCAAAAGAGTAACAGAGTTTCAGAAACTTTAAACCAATACGAGTAACAGACATCGGATAGGAAATAAAAAAAAAAAAGGCAGAAGAATTTCATAAACTTCAAATTTTTGGATAGGGTGGGTCTCTTCTCTCATTTTACTATTATGATGATCTTGGTATTAATTAAATACTCAATGTAATGATGTGTTATTTACTTTGGATCTAGTTAACGTATGCTTAATTAATAAATTAAGTTCAGTTGATCTGTCATGTGCTAAACCTAGGACACTACGTTAAAGCAAGAACCTGATACCTATTTGTCCTATAAATATACAATTCTTCAACTCATACTTTATCATATAATTTTTCATTATTTGCTTAAGTTGTTTATTTTATTTTATTTTCTCTAAAAGTTTCTGTTGAAGCATTTAATTGAAGAGAAATTATGGGTCATTTGTGGACTTTGATCACTAGTCTTCATACTCTTGCTGGGTAATATTATTATAATCTTTTATTTCCTATTTTTGTCATTCTAATTTTTTACTTTTTGGGGGAAATTCTCGAAAATGACAAGTTGTATTTTGTAATAAAATTGCAGGCCAGTGATGATGTTGATCTATCCTCTGTGAGTAGTAATATTCTTCTAAATAATTAATCTCTCTCATCACCCATTTATCCTTCGCGCTACGTTATTATCGAGTCCAAATTAAATATGTATTTATCATGTGAAATACAGAAAAAAAATTATGTTTTATAAGGTTCTTTGCCTTCTTTCTCTCATTTTGATGCGAAATTTGCATAAGCATCTCTTTTTCTCAAGTATATAGTTACAAATTTGGTCCTTAATATTTAATTATTATTTTTATCAAATTCTATATTTATGAGAGTGGTGAAATAGGCATGTCTATAAAGATGTAAACTTTCTGCACCTGAACATATATAAAGACCCTGTGAAGCTCTATAAAGATGCAAACTATCTGTAACCTGAACATAAAGACCTTATGAAGCTTTAAGAAATGCTAGATTTTTCGATTACACCGATATGTTAAGAACTTTCATATATATACAAATAAATTATTAGAACCCACTTTGTTAATCTAAAAATATTGTGTAGGTATGCATCAATAGTAGCTATAGAGAGTACATCCAAGTTGGATGATGAACAATGGCTTGCTTATTGGATACTATATTCTTTTCTTACACTTGTGGAGATGCTATTTCAACCCATTCTTAATTGGTAACTAAGCTCTTTCTTTTTTATTTCTTTTTATTTTTTGTGAAAATACAATTTTAAGAAAATAATTTACTAATTTTATTTTTTTATATTTTTTTATAATTATTAGGATACCAATATGGTATGATGTGAAGTTGATTGGTGTGGCATGGTTAGTTTTGCCCCAATTTAGAGGAGCTACTTTTATATATGAGACTTATGTTAGAGAAAAATTAATGAAGAAATATGGAGATCAAGGAAAGTCAAACAAGAAATCTGTTCACTTCATGACTCAAAAGAAGGTGAGTTAATTAAATAAGCAAAATTTGAATGTGTTCATTTTTTAATATTCTAATTAATAAAGTGTTAGTAATAATACACTTAGAGTCATTTCATCGGTGGACAAGTTATTTCGAAATCAATAATGATGAAATTATCATGTTGGAATTTAAAATAACATGATTATTTAGTGGATAATACTTTTATTGTTTGATTCTGAATTATAATATAACTAGTAAACTTATTCGCGCTTCGCGCGGTTAGAAAAGATTAATACACATAATTTGATCAATATTAATCCTTCTATTTTATATAAATAAATTTTTAGACATTTTTTTATTGTTTAAAATAATTAAATTGTTCAACGTTCAAGATAAATGTTTGATTTTTTTCCCCATATTTGTCCTTCCCTTAAGGTTTTACATTTTTTCAAACTCTTTTGAATAATGACTATCTTTACTTTTAAGAATAACTTGGGAATAACCAAAAGGGAAATAGTGGGAAATATAGTTTAATTTATGTCCTTAAATATTTTTCTTAATATAAAAGGAAGATGTATTTACAAAATCATTGCTATAACCTTTATTGTTAAAAACTAAAAGAATAAATTTATGAATTCTTTGTATAATCTTCTAAGTTCTTGTTGACATTCACTTTCACAAGCTGATTACTACAATATGAAATATCAAATAATGTATAGTGACTATTAATTATTTTAGGGATTATAATAATAAAAATTTATTGGAGTAATGAAAATAAAGACCATTAATGCTTACATTAAAAAAAATCTATGAAACAACTAATATACTCACATGTTTATCGATATATTGTCTTCATGTTATCAATATTTGCTACAAACTAATCATTATTTACATATTTCCGATAATAAATTTAAATACTCTTAAATGAGATCAAAGAGTGAGATGTACATTTATATAAAATAATTAAAATATTTATATTTATCGATCTAACTTTTTTTTTCACATAACTTAAATGCTAATTTCTATCTCAAGACTTATATTATGTCATTAGAATATGACATTTGAAAAGATAGCAACAACAGACAACTAAATTAAAACTATAACAATTATATTGTTATTTTCAAATAGTGAATGTCCATCAACGTTTACGCTTCATTTTGCCTCATTTTGAGAAATGAAATTAAATACCTCATAATTCTTGCAAGTGTTTCAAATTCTTGATTCACTTTCAAATATCTTAATAAAATATATGAAGTCTTCATAAGGTTAAATCCACAATAAATTATGGAAAGAAAGAATAAGAAAGACTACAAATACATCTTCCTTGACTTCCTTGAAAAAAAATTAGCACAACAATCTCCTCCATTCCTGTCACAAGAAAATCCAAACTCTTGCAACTCAAAAGAAATGAAGTGTAGATTTTATTTTTATTTTAAAGAAAAACGTGTAAATGAGTTTGACAGAAAATACGAAATTACAAAAATATGAGAATTTTATTTAAATATATATATTTATAGAAGGAAGAAAGGTAAAAATGTTTGTAACCAATTTGAAATTATAATGTCTATTTAGTAAATTCAATTAATAAAAAATAAATTCCATTGAGAACTATCAAAATTTAATAATTGTTTTATTTTTTAATAAATAAATAAAATATGAGAGAAGGTAAAAGAATGGTTTCAGTAAAATTTATTAATAATATCAATGATAAAATAAAAAAATACTTTCAGTTTTCTACAAAAAATTTATGGCAATAAATTAAATGAGATTGATTGATAGAAAAATTAACATGAAGAAGAATAGTTTATGGTAATAAGGAGGAGAGATACATATGATATTTTATTTTAGGAAAATTGTAAAAATAGAAGGTATAATAATAAATTATGATGTTTTAGAAGTAGGATAGAGAAATAAATTATTTTATTTTAGAAAACTATAAAAATAGAAGTGTCACATTAAGAATTTAAGGAAAAGTAATAAAGTATAGTATTGATGAAGAAAGAGGAAAAATAATAGATTATAGTAACATTGAGGAGATATAAATAAGATATTTTAAATTGTTATATTATTATTTTATTTGCAAATTTTATATACTTAAAAAATAATAAAAATTTGATTGAAATAATAAATGATAATCCTGATAAAATAGAAGAGTCACATTATTATTTTATTCAACATATAGCATATCGAAGAAATATTTGAATTTTTATGTTCATCACATGAATAGGTTATCACATAAGAATCACTAAAAATAAAAATAACATAGTCAAGAACAATAACAATAAAAAAGAAAAAATTATAAATAAATGAATGAACATGAGACAGAAAATTACGAAAAGTTAAAAGTGAGAATGCTATTAACCTAATCTTTCTTTTACCCTAAATCCTTTTCAAACTCATTGTCAACAGACAATAATAAATTTTTGATGGTGAAAATAAAATTATATATTATGTGAGAAATCAAAATTATAATATCAAATACAAGTTGAAAAGAAATTTTTATCCTACCTCTTTTTTTTTTTGCTTTAACCGAAAAGTTGATTGCCTTGAGTCTTGATACATTCAGCAAACTAATGGAAGTAGAATAAATGCAAAGAAAAATCATGTCAGAAGATATAAAATATGAAGAATCAAAAAATTTTAAAAGAAAAAAACAATAAAAAAATTAAAATGATAGAACCAAGACAATAGAAGCATATAAAGACAATAATTTGCAGATCCAAATCTTGATTAGCAAAAATAAATTCAAATAATGACACTATAAAAAAATAATTAAAAAAATAATTTCACATCATCATTGTAAGTTCAATAACAATCCAACAACAAATTGATGTTAATGAAAAATAAAGAATGCCTACTATGCTCCAAATTTCAAGAAAACTTACATTATAGATAAGTCTCCTTCAATGGGGGATTGTAACACATGTATATGAATATTAAGTGAATTTATGGAATATGAGAAGAAAGGGAAAAGTTTTGTAACTGATTTGAAATTATGGTGTTTAATTAGTAAAAATAAATATGATATAGAATTATGAGAATTTATGATTTAAGATGTGCATTATGGAGTTTTTAATATAACACATGAATTAGAAAATATGAAAAATCACAAAAATAAGATATGATTTAGAATTATGAGAATTAAAGATCTAAGATATATATTTTGGAGTTTTTAATATAGCACATAATTTTAAAAAAATGAAAAATCACAAAAATGAAAAAAAAGATAAATGAGTTTTTTTTTAATCATAAAAAGGTGACATATCACTTTGCCTATATCTAACTTTAATATATATAGAGATATAGATATAGATTTATGTTTGTTAATATTTTAATTAAAT
>JAJOOS010020038.1:0-10450 GCA_029582725.1 Solanum chiquidenum
ATTCATGCATCGCGGAAAAGAAGTCATGCATCGCGAAAAAGAGTCATGCATCGCAAGAGAAATGAGTTATGCATCGCAAGAGAAAGATTTACCCATTACAAGAAGATCAACATCGACTGCATCATTTTTCTTTGCAACAACGACATCAAAAGAACTATCAACATATTACACCATCTTATTTTTATTGCTTTGACATCAAAGGAAGAATACATTGAAGATTATATTACAAATATGAGACACAAGCTTTATTTTCTTTACGTCAAACTCGGTGGGTTTGACGTCAAACGTTCAAGGAGAGAAATTAAGTGTCAACACGGTAAAAGACACTATCACTCCATTTGAATTGCATTTTTATGCTAATGGATTTTATCTCAGTCTTTGTCGAGAGCATCCGAGATGATGAATTCTCAAAACAAACCACAGGTGCGGACGACATCAAAAAGGATGCAGCACAACGTGGAACATTTTCTTAGCAGTGAATTGGGACATAGTCCAAAGAGGAGTGCCAAACTCTTAGGATGCGAGCTGAGGAG
This sequence comes from Solanum chiquidenum, assembly GCA_029582725.1. Taxonomy (NCBI): domain Eukaryota; kingdom Viridiplantae; phylum Streptophyta; class Magnoliopsida; order Solanales; family Solanaceae; genus Solanum; species Solanum chiquidenum. The sequence goes on from JAJOOS010020038.1 coordinate 534, forward strand.
CGACTTCCACCACAATCAAACCACACCCCTATCAGAAGGCATGTGGGTTTATCTTTGGGTTTGGCGGTTTCAGTTTCGCATCCGATTTTTTTTTATCTTTACCGGAAGCAACTTTCCAATCTGAGTGACAATGCACCAAGAGTTTGGAAATTATGTCCGGGTAAGCTCTTAATTATGGGTGTGAAGCGCGCCACATTCATGACTAAGAGGTTGCAAGCCTCCTTTTCATACTCGACTTACTTTGTCATTTTTCCAGAACCAAAGGTGATCTAGCATAATAGATTTCCTTTTTCTCCCGATTGAGTCGAACTACAAACAGCCTGATTCCTAAGATATAAGGATATGTAGGCGGGATCAATGTTGAAACTCGGCTGTATTCCATCATTTTCTCTTAAATCTTATTCTCGAGCATTTTGATCCCTCCATAATTCGGTATCAGGATGACTTTTAAATTCTTTCAAAATCGTGCGTCAAATAAAGCGTATCAAACTACAAGTGGCATGAATTCTCATATAGCCTGGGATATGCAGGAAACCCATTTTCGGCCATAATTCTTAAAGTTCGTACCAAAATCCCTTTTTCAAAAGATGAAGATGTGGTCGATCAAAATTGGATTAGTCAATTTCATTTTCCTCGAATTTCTTGCATCAATCCAAGAAAAATGAGGGACAGTTGTTGACACCCAATTTTGACCCTCCCGATAGGAATTAATTCACAAGCTTCTCAATTCTCAAACGATTTAGAATAATTAGTTTTACAAAATTTAAATATTTCTCGAGCTTACTTTAAGTAAGTCTAGTCAAATTTTTTTAGTATTTTATAATTATATGTATAATTAGTGTTTCTTAAATATTCAAAAATCGTCTCAAAAAGATTTTAATTTTAGTAAGCACTTTATTAAATTAGTTTAGTTTAAATTGTGGCTATAATTTTGAATTATTTAGTTTATAATTAAGTTAATTATTTTATTTCGTTAAAATTAAGAAGCTCGTTAATTGATCTTGTTTAAATTCGTCTTGACTAAGATTTGGCCGAATTTGACTAATGTGCTCAAATTTGTTATATTCTTAAATTCAATTAGTTATAATTGCAATCCAATGGGTCAAATGACCAATTCCAATCCAAACTTTTTCCTTACCTCACCTTAAACCTATCTAAGACTCAAAATTGGGCCTATTCGTCAGCCCAATTCCAATTCAATACCCATTTTCTTTAACCAGCAGCCCACCACCCCCAACTCCAACCCAACAACCCATTCTCCATACATAAACCCATTTCAATACCCATTACAACAATAACAACGTACAATACCCATTCTAGCAAGTTCTAACAATAACAACGTACAACAATACGCATACAATACCACAACGATGCAACCCCTGCGCCTTCTTCTTCTTTCACAGACGACCCACGCGACCGACCCCAATTTGTTTCTTCTTCCACGTCGAAACCCAGAAATCCCACCAAATCCGGTGAGAAATCAGCATAAAATGCAGACTCGTCACATCAACCGCATCTCCAAGCAGCGCCAACAGTGCTCGCCCATACGTTTCGTCTTCCTTTTCTACTTCAACAGTATGATTTGTTCAAACAGCAGTCCCAGATGGAGTAATTTTGGCGCTTCACTCATCCTAGCATCAAGATCAACGGATACAATTCTCAATCCGTTGAGATTTAGTACTATTCCAGTTGTTTCCGTCTTTCAAGATTTTGAATTTCGAAATTTGAAATTCATCCAATCCACTGAATTTCCCCCCTAAATCTGCCACAATCTTCCCTATAAATAACCATTTACACTCAAGGGGTAAAGGGGGAGTTTTTCGGTTTTGAGAAAAAGAAAAGAGTTTGAGTTTTGAGTTTCTTTGGCAATAGTCATTTTATACTTAGTTCTCTGGTTTTTAAGTTCTGAAAAGGTCGCCGCTTAGATTATCTCGGTTTGTTGTTAGTATTCGAATTTGGTGATGGAAGAATCGCTGCCCTCCTTTGCTCGTCGTCTCAGTCGCTGCTCCAAGAAAGGTAATCTCGCTCCCTCTTGTATCCCTTTTCAATGTAGCATGTTGTGTTTGTTCAATACTTGATCGCAGTCTGCTTTCATTCGCTCTTACTTAGCTTTCGAAATCTTTCGTTTAGTATCTATTTTGGCTTAAGTCTGCCTCCTTACTCGCATTAGCTCGATGTCCTCTCTGTCCATGTTTAGTTTAATTGCCGTCTGCTAGTAAAATTGTAGTATAGTCTAGTATGATGGGATATTGCTAGTAATGAGGTAATTTTTATTTAGGTGAAGTTTTGGTTAACTGTCAAGAATAATGACGATTTGTTTGTTGCGATAATCTATTGGTAAATCTTTGCTATGTTGTAATCACTTTTTTTTGTTTACTTTGTCTATAATTTCATTTGAGAATGCCCAATCTTCACACGCTATCCAAAGGGGGTGAATATATTTTTTTTTCCTGAAAATACCATTTTAGCATTGCATAATTGTTTCCCTGTTTTTTCATTTTTTTTAAAGTTGATAAATTTACTGAATGTTTTATGTGTGTTTATCTTGTTCATGCTTAGGTAAATAAGTTATGCTAGTCCCTTTAGTTGTTTTAAATTACGAGCATGTGACATTTTCCTTGTCAAATCAATTAGCATTCATAAATGTGATAGATCTTATTCCAAATCAATTTTCAAGCTAACTTATTAGGTCTAATGGTCATCAATTATTTATTATTATTTTTCTTTCCAACTGAAGTTATTATTTTGCCACTGTTGATGGTAGATCACTTGTTACATGTTTGTTTAGTCATTAAAATTTTACCTAAAATAAATATTTTAGTATTATTGTTTTTTAGTACGAGGTCAAATGTGATTACCGTTTTGGTAACTTCAAATTTATCTAGTTCCGATTACAAATAGGTTAAATGGGTTTGGCAATAGATGATGAGGTATGTTTATTCAATAATTAGTATTAAAATAATTATCATTTTTAGAATTAAATCTTCTACTAATCTTTACCCCTCTTTTCTTGCATGAACTCCTTCGATTTGAGTCCATTGGACTCCATTTTGTTACTCTCCTTGCACCTTGGGTTGGATCGAAATCCAACACTTTCTCCATTGAGTCAGCAACAATTTTATATGGGCTGGAAATTGAAAACAGATGTTCGGAAAAAGCCTAAATAGGTCGTGTATGTGCTGTATACACAAGTGTACACTGATGTACAGGTCGAAAAGTGTGAAAATACAGGATTGAGGCGAAATACATGTGTTTGGAAGCGAGAAATACATGAAAAAGGCTGATGTACACGCTAATATACACTAATATACACTAGATGTATACAAATACGAGTTTAGTATTAACCCCAAAAATTTTCAGCAAAATTGGCCCAAAAAGGGGGCCCAAATTCATTTCTCCTTTACCTTTAATTTATTTAATTGTCTTTATTTTATTTTTATTTTTATCATTAACTCTAACTTGAATTAACTTAATTAAGATTCTCCAAATGATGAGTTATTTTCTTTATGTTGGTTTACTTTTAATACAATTTTCTTGTGTTCATTTACTTTATTAATCAAGTATATTGGTCAAAATTTTACAACTTCAATTAAATTAAATCTTTTGTTCTTAAAAAGATATGTTTTAATGCCTCTTCATTTAATCATTTTATTTACTTTAAAATGGTTAAGTTAAAGCTCATTCTCAAACGAACTAAAAAAATGTTTTCTTTTTTTATTTAGTCATTTTCTCAAAAGTTGGTCAAAGCTTTTATTTATCGATTGATTTAAAATAGTCTCATGCTTAAATTCATTAATTTGGTTTAAATTATTATTTCAAAATGAATTAAATAAATTCTAATTAAACTAGTTTTATTAAAATTCTAACCACTTGTATTTCGAGTCAAATGTTTCATTTTGGATCCCTTTCTCTAAAAAATAAAATAATATAAAATGTGTCATTTGTTTAATTATTTTCTTCAAGTTAATCACATATTATAAAGAACTATTTTTTATGTTAAACCATTATTTTTTCTAAAAAATAGTCAAATATATTTTAGTCAAGTTGCAGGTCAACCGCATGTTAGCGGACACTTCGAATGCTTAAACCCTTTTCGAAGTGTAAATTGAACCCCGAACCTCCTTTGGTATTTTCAAATGATTTTTTCTGTTTAAATCTTTGAAAATTATAAGTTTTCTTAATTTCTTTAAAAAATTGAGTGACGACTCTTTCTAAGTATTTTTTTTAAAATATTTTATACTTAGAACATGTCAAAATAGTGATTTTTCTAAAGATAGTAAAATTACGGCATAACAGAAATGACGACTCCGTTGGATATTTAATTAAGTTCTAACCATAAGATTTGACTTATTTGACTAATTGTTATTAATTACTGAATTGTTTATCTGTGCTTAATGTGTTTAATTTGTTATAACTGTCATTGCATTCATGTCACTTCCTATTGTATGTATAGTATATTAAGGACGGTTTCTGCATAATCACAGCCGGACTTTTTATACTAAACCCTTTTTCGAAAGGATCGGTAATTTATTGGTATGTCATGCGTCCAATGGTTATATCGTGAATTCCAGCCTAAGTTGTCCACTTGGATTTTCGGTCTTTCAAAGCCACTCTTAGTCAACTAATGTAGAGCGAAACCAAATCCCGACTTTTAGCGCATTTCGAACTAAGTTGACCCAACACCCAAGGCGTGTTGGGCCTATTAGAAAGCCCACCTTGTGTCGATTTGACTCGTTGGTCAATTAAAGACAATTATGTTTATGTGTTTAAATTTGAAGGATGTATACGTCATTTGGCAAAATATTGTCTCTTGGGGTTGGGAGTTTAATAGTTTGTACGAGTCGAAGATGGATCAAGTTACCATTTCATCCAAAACCGTGGACATTCGGAGATGACAAGAAATAAAAAAGAAGGACCGTCCATGCAAGCATAGTTTAGGATTGTACCCCTGCGTGTGATTGATCATTTGTATCCCTTTTCCCTATTATGTATCCCCTTTCAGTTTTATTCATAAAATTTGTATAAATTTGAGTTTCGAGGCAATGCAATGATTTAAACGACGTTATACAACCTTCGAATCGCTAGGCCTACCGTTGACTCAAAAGGATCACATATTTGTTTAGAACACGCAATATTTCCTTATGTGTTATAACTGATTACATGTGTGAATATGTTGCTTTATTTGAAGATATTCTAGCTCACTCCTCTTCAAATTATTTTCTAGAACCTTTTAAGCACAAATATCAAGTCACTATCAAAAGTGCGTCCAAATACTCTTTGAGTCTTTAGTTTCCCAACAAAATTCGAACTTCAATTTTCAAATCTTACTCATTCAGAAAAAAAGTTAATTATTTATCTCAAATCGAAAGGGATTCAAGTTGGTCAAACTACGTAGGACCTGAATTCTCCCTCGGAGATACGTAGACAATCTTTCAAGGCTCGGTCCCCATTTTTGAGAATTTTTGTCTTTTCAACTCTTGCAATGAGATTCAAATTTAATTCATCTCAATCAAAAATCAGAAGTATGTCAATTAAAGACACAATCAACTTGGTCCCGACTCAAATCGATATTTCTGATTCACTGAGCTCAAAATCAAATAGACAAATTCATGTGTATTTAGTCATTTCTCTAAATATGTGGGCTAGTTTATCTTTAAGTGGAGCAACTCTTATGTGTTTGCGGTCATATGTGTGATTTCTTGCACTATTTATCACCTTCAGGCACTAACACGTTTTCCTTTTGAGTTGTTTTTCTCTACAGGTAGTTAGAACTGATCTGTGTTGATACACTGGCCGATCATCCTTATTTCACTAGATCTAAAGGTCCTACAGATTCCTTCCCCAGACAAAGTTCACAAAAGGGAATAGCAACAATGAGTGATAACAACGAAGAAACCAGCCTTACTGATGTCGTGGTGGCTCAGCCCACCCTTGCCGATCAGAATGAACTGATCATGCAGTTGATGCAACAAATTGCTGAGATGAGGGTCGAGATGCAGAGAAAACAAGATTTGCCTCCTCCAATTTTTACTGTCAACGCTCAACCAGATGGAAGACCTCCAGCTCAAATTCCCCCTCCTAACGTGGAACAAGCTCAAAACCCACCATCAAGTCCTGCTCGTAATCCCTCTATCATTGACCTTACCACCCAAAACCCCCATTACGCCTTAGCCTCTTATCAAACACCACCCCCTCCTCAAAATACCAACCTCCAAGCACCACTCCCTCCCCCCAATGCAAACCACCAAACTGGCCTACCCTCTCACAACCAAAACGCTAATAACCCACACACTTCCCTCCTTCACCAAAACCAGTATACCAACCCCCAGGCTTTCCCCCAAAACTATCACTCCCTTTTAAATGGCCAGAGTCCCTCTATTGCCCCACCACTACTGCAAAAAGCCACTTTCCAAATACTGGTACCCAACGAGAATGACACCCATGGTTCGGAGCTCGACCACTATGAGAAGAAGGAGAGAGAGTGGAGGTCAAAGGAAGAGAACGCCAAAATAGATATGAAGGAGGAAATTAGAAAAGCCATGAAGGAGTTGAACTGCATTCCTGAGGTCGCCGGGTTAAGTTACGAAGACATGTGCATTCGTTCGAATTTGGACCTCCCGGAAGGGTTCAATGTGCCAAAATTTGATATTTTTGGAGGAACAGGGAACCCCTTAGCACACCTGAGGGCCTACTGTGACCAACTCGTGGGAGTTGGGAGATACGAAACTTTGTTAATGCGACTTTTTAGCCGAAGTCTGAGCGGAGAGGCTCTAGAATGGTTTACGTCTCATGAAACGAGACAGTGGTCTAGCTGGAATGCTCTGGCTAAGGACTTCATCGAACGATTCGCTTATAATGTGGAGGCCGTTCCTGATCGTTACTCCTTGGAGAATATGAAGCAGAAATCGACAGAAAGTTACAGAGAATTCGCATATAGATGGCGAAAGAAGGCAGCTAGAGTTAGACCTTCTATGTCAGAAAAAGAAATTGTCGAATTGTGTGTGCGGGTACAAGAGCCCGAATATTATGACACAATCATGTTGCTCGTTGGAGCAAAATTTGCTGAGATAGTCAAGGTAGGTGAGACTATCGAAGATGGATTGAGAACCGGGAAGATTGCCCGTGTTGCTGCATCACCCGGATCTTCGGGCTTGTTGAAGAAGAAAAGAGAGGATGTGTCCTCTATCTCTTATGAAGGGAAGAAGACCCCAAAGAAATCATCATCATACCAAGGTCGTTCTCGACCTTCACAGAGTTCATACCCAACTTTGTATGCACAAACTGATTACCAAAATACCCCTCCTCCCAGTTATCAAGATATTCCCCCTCATAACTACCAAGCTGCCCGTTTGATTTGCCAGACTCCGTTTCACCACTACCGAAACGTTGCTCCCAATTGCGCCAACGTTCAAACAAATTACCAAACTCCTTCTTCAATGTACCAAACCCCAGCTCCACAATACCAAAATAATCCTTCCACTTACCAAACTCCACAACCAAACTACCCAACAAATTCCTATCCCAGATACCAAGCTCCTCGCCCAAACGCCATAAATTATCGTCAGTTGCCCCCTCCCCAACAAGGCAACTACGACTCCCATCCGAGATTTGAGAAAAAACTAGCCCGTAACTTCACTCCCCTCATTGAGAGTCGGACTCAACTTTTTGAATGATTGACCGCTGCAGGATTTATTCATTCGGTGGGGCCCAAACAGGTTGACACCAGTTCAAAGTTTTACAAGCCTGATTAGAGGTGCGCGTATCACTCCAACAGTGTTGTACATGATACCGAAGACTATATCAACTTGAAGCATAAGATTCAAGACCTGATTGACCAGAACGTGGTCTCTCTTCAGACGGTCGCGCCCAATATCAATAGTAATCCTTTGCCAAATCATGGAGGTGTCACTATCAATATGATAGAGACAGATGATGATTGGTGCGTGACAAAGACAATAGTTCTGATCGCTCTTGATGAACTGGAAAGGGCTTTAGCTTCGTTGAGCATTAACGAGAAGAAATAGTTTGTAATTCTGACACCCAAGAAGGTTGTTGCCTTGGTGCCACGAGAAACTCTTACCCGACCAAGGTTTGTGATTGAAACGGCTGCCACTCAAGGCATGACCAGATTCGGTAGATGTTACACGCTGGAATAGTTGGCTCTAGGAGGGCAGAAGAAGGACCAGACAAAGAGGCCGAGGAGTTCTGGAGGAAAATGCAGCCGAATGACTATTCGATTGTGAAGCATCTAGAGAAGACACCAGCTCAAATCTCTGTATGGGCCTTGTTGATAAGTTTGCAAATGCATAGGCAAGCTCTGATGAGGGCTTTGGATGAAACGTATGTGTCTGTGGGTACTAGCAGCGAAAATCTAGCGGCCATGATAAACCATGTCATTCGGGGACATCGAATCAGCTTTTGTGACGAAGAGCTGCCTTTTGAAGACAAGATGCACAACAAGGCTCTGCATGTCACCATCAAATGCCGAGATAAAATGATAAACCGTGTGTTGGTCAACGATGGGTACGGTCTCAACATCTGCCCACTTTCGAATCTGAGACAGCTGAAATTTGACTTGGGAAAGCTTCACCAGAACCAAGTCAATGTGAGGGCCTTTGATGGAGTGCAAAGAGACACATTGCATGCGGTAAACTTGAATATTCAGGTTGGACCTGTAGATTTTAATGTGGAGTTCCAGGTGTTGGATATCAACACCAGTTACAATTTGCTTCTGGGAAGACCGTTTACCCACATGGCTGGGGCTGTGTCATCTATCCTTCACCAACTAATGAAATTTATTTGGAAAGACCAGGAATTGGTCATCTATGGTGAAGGGAGCCATTCCAATGGGTATGCACCGATCGTTGATGATGTCTCTCGAGGTTGTGATTTCTATACGGTGGAGCTGGTAAATGCCACCGGTGATGACTTGGCTCCACAACCTCCTATGTCTGCCGTGTACAAGATGATTGCTACTGTCATGCTCCAGAACGGTTTCGAACCAGGTTTTGGGTTGGGGAAACATTTCCAAGGAATTGTCGAGCCTATCTAAATTCCCACCAAATGAGCAAAGTTCGGTTTGGGATATGTCCCAACAAATGACGAAGCAATGATGGAGAACAAGAGTGTTGATCAAGCATTGGCCAGGCCAATTCCTCATATGTACCAGTCAGTCCCGGTGCGAGGATATGTCAATGATGATGGTCTCGGGGAAGGAATCTGGAGTTTTTTTTAGGAGATTAATATGGTCATCTAGGAAGAGGCTGGGACATTGGGCATCCGTGACGCAGAACCTGAGGAGAACTTGCAAAATTGGACTTCCACACCACTCCTGATTTCCCGCTCATCTGGGTAGAAAGGACATGTGTTTTTGTTTGTTTTTAAAATTGGTGGTAGTCCGGAAGAGGCCCGAGACCCACCCTTTATGCAGTTTTACTTGTTTGAAGTTTTTAAATTCCCTTGTGATGTTTAAAAAGGCAAAACGGCCCTTGGCCGTGGCCAAAGTTTGTTCTGGTTTTTCAATTTAAATGAAAGCCTCTTTTATCTAAAGTTTGCTTGCTTATCTGCTTATATTTTACTTTCCTAACTTTGTTTGTTTATAATTTCAGTAATATTAATTTAAAACCTGCCAATGTCATGTCACGTCATGAACCAAGTGAACGAAATGAGGCAGGTGATGATGAGTGCGAGGAACATAAAGAAGAAAAGGAGGTACCCGAACATGTTGCCGAAGAGTTTCGACAATTTGAGAGTCAACACAAGCCAAATTTAAAAGAAACCGAAATGGTGAATCTCGGAGATGAAGAATGTGTTAAAGAAGTAAGAATCAGTGTCCATCTAACTGAAGCTCAAAGAAGAGACCTGGTTCGTTTGCTCAGAGAGTACATTGATGTATTTGCCTGGTGTTATAGAGATAC
>JAJOOS010020064.1:0-11240 GCA_029582725.1 Solanum chiquidenum
CCATATTTACCCAATTAAAATAGGAAAAATTATAGAAATTTCACCTTTTAGTTTACTTATTACTATTATCCCCTATAAGTTTTACAAATTTCCAAAATTCCTCATTTTCGCGCATCAGATTAATGTATCTCGTGCATCAGATTAATGTATCAGCGCATCAGATTAGTGTATCTCCCGCATCAAATTAGTGTATCATGTATAAAATGTACATCAGATTAGTGTATCATGTATAAACTGTAATGTATCTTAACGATTAATGTATCTCGCGCATCAGATTAATGTATCAGCGCTTATATTATTGTATCCGTTGAAGGGATTTCTGTAATTATAAACTTTTAAGGGATAAATTATAATTTTGCTTTAAAAGTATGTGATTTCTGTAATTTGTCCATTAAAATATAAGTGATCCAAGTCATTAAATATGAATTAAGTGAACTCATTTCATTAAGATGGGCTGAAATTGCCACCCCTACGTTACATACAGTAAACAGTGAGTTAATAATCAAGAAAATCAGACCATGTATGAAACAAGACTAGCTAGCTAAAATGATTAAGATGGGTATGTAGCTTTTTATTTCTCAAAAAAAATGCTAAAAATAAATTTTTCATAATGATTAAGTAACTCTATAGGTGAAACGTCAATAGTTGAGTAACTCTTAAGATATTAACTCCATGAGCAAAATTACATAGTTAACTCAAATTATTCTTCATACCTTAAAGAGACGCTTAAATTTTGAAAAGGTCCTATAACCCCGAACTACTTCAAAGATGTATATGCACCCCCTTTTTTGTCAATCTAAGTAATCAATAAATAGTTGCATCATACATGTAATTGGAGAATATTAGTAGCTCAGTTGGTTTTGATTGACTACGTGAACTTTCACCTTGTTGGTGAGGGTTCGATTCTCCACCTTGTAATCCCCTCGATTGTTTCCCCTTTCCCTTCCCTTTCCTCTTCCACTTGATGTATTATTCTGGAAGTATGGCAGAGCAGATATTGTGATCATACATGGGCTATTTCCCATACGTTGCTTTCTTTGTATTCAAAGTTTATCCTCAAAACGTGTAAAACACGGCATACCTTTTACGTCAATCGATTTCCTCAACAAGCAAAAAATTGTCTAATACTATTTGCCTTCCTTTCATGTATATGACCAGATTAAGTACACTTACAACTTGTAATTTTTATAGACATCTTATGACATTTCTTACTGATATATGAGCATGTCATTAACTAAAAATGAAAAATTTAAAGTTAAATAATTACCTAATATAAAATGACACTATCATTATTTTTTTAAGAAGACTAAAAATAAAAGTAGGAGATATAAAATGTAATATCTTGGTCATTAAATTTGATCAGCTTAATATAGTTAGCAAACGCATTAATACGTTTCAGCTAAAAGAGTACTTCAGAAAATTGCTGGAAGCAATGGCGGAAACCCACACATTACAAAAGTACTTTTTCTAATATTTGTGTGTAAATAATAATTTTCTAATAAATAACTATGTACACACATGAAACGCTCTAGGATGTGACGTTGTTTCAAAATAAAACAAAATAAATATCCTTCCTCCATTTATTAATTTTGGGTAGCAGTAAAATCTTAAATAAAATCACCACGACGATAGACCCAAATTCACTTGCAAGCTAAATTGTCGCTAATCGATACCGCTTATATATAATTTTGCCAACATTTCAATGGAAAAACATGCTACAACAAATAAAAAATGTAGCGAGCAATATATTAGAATAACAAATATTGATATTTATAATCAACACTCTATCTAAATGTGGTTATAAATACAATGACATTAACTCAATTACCACTAAATATTTTCGCAACAATTATAAAAGAAAATCTATTGCCACAAAAGGAAAACACTAAAACAAATAAAGAATTTAACAGCAATAATATAATTTTTGCCATATATAAATATTGATATTTATAACCTAAACTTTATCTAAATGACGCTTAAGACTTCAACAACTCTGAATATAATGACATTAACTCAATTACCACTAAATATTTTCTCACAACGAAAATCTATTGCCATTAACTATCTCTTTGAAATCACAATGATAGACCAATATTCAATGAGAAGCTATATTAAAAAAAATGCTACCGACGTCATTAATTAAATAGAATTAAGTATTTGAGATCTGAAATCTAAATTAGATTGAGTTGTCACATTGAATAGTTGACTTTGTATATAAAATATAATCCTAAACCTATCCAAAATGAGGAAAGTTGAATTGAATCATTGGTTGGGAAGAAGAGTTAATGTGAGTTGTTGTAGTAGTATTAATGGACTGGACTGGCCCATTCTCTTTAATTCGGAATCGATAGTGTGTTTCTCTTACAAAAGCCCATAACTATAGTAAATACATTTTGTGAAGAGAAAGTTCCATGAATGAAGCAAACTTATGTTTTAGCCTCTTATTCAAAAGCATTTATTTTCTCCCATGTGATTTCTAAAATAATCCTTGGTAATCAGGTATGGGTTCATCTTTCGTTGACTTCTTCTAAAAAATAAAAAAAATCACCCCAAAATGTGATAAAATTAGAGAATCAAGCAAAGGGAATAAGAAACATATTAATAAAATTACTCGACATTTCCATGTTTCACGTATTGTTTAGTTCTTATCGACAATTGTACCGGTGATATTTAAGTTTACGTATTAATTATGTTTTGCTAATTTATGTAGAGGTGTGTTTATGTTGGGAGTGGGGCGGGAGGCTTAATATTCACTAATTAATATTGTTGTTTGGTGATATGAAATAATTAGTATCTCTCTATAATTCCAAGCTCTTTGGATTAAGTCTTGAATCTACCACGTTAAAATTTTTAAGCTAGTCCCTCTAAGATGGTGACTGGTGAGGAAGTAACTTGCGTCAAGATGTAAAGCATAAGTTACCAATTCATCCAAACTCAGTAACTTCAGTTCAAACATTACAGAATATATCAAAAAATTCAATAACAAATATAATTAACAGATTTTGTTGGCCCTTAAACAAACGAGTTGTGGTACTATTATTCCAAACTTGGACCTATACAAATTTTGGATATGCCTCTATTAGAGTAGATGACTTTGTCCGCTAATACAAATGCTAACCTTGGCATTCGATCAATTCAGTTCAATTTTTCCATTTTCAATTTGGTTAAAGTTATAATAGAAACCGAACCAAAATTAGTTCAGTTCAATTCAATTTTTCAGTTTTGGCCATATGCTTTTTGATGGTGTAATAATTTTTCTCACTAATCAGTTAAGCTTCTATTTGATTACAGTTTGTTTTGTGGAATTCAATCCCTTTTTTTTTCTTTTTCTTGCAGTTATTTTGTTCTATTCGGTTCGTGATTGTAATTTGTTCAAAAATCAGTTCGGTCGATTAGTGCCACTGCCAACCCCTACTACATATACCTAGCCATGGTACAAGAATATATACTTATCTATATTACTTTTAAAAGGATAAAAATCCGCTTAAAAGACTTTATAATAAATAAAACTGTCATTCACTATTTATTTTTTTATTATTAATATTATAGACTATAATCTGAAAATTTTAAAGAATTCGAAAATATATGGTAAAAAATATAGAGAGAGAATTAAATGTTGATAGATTTTCTATTTTATGTACGAAAAAGGGAATTCTAAAATATATGATAAAAGGAAAAAGGTTGGTGGTGATGTAGTTGACTAATAATTGATTGATCTCTATAACTAAATCCATGTTGAATTAATAATTGATTGATCTCTATAACTAAATCCATGTTGAATTAATTATTGATTGATCTCTATAACTAAATCTGTATAGTTTGATTCATTGTTGATTGATCTCTGTAACAGACTTCAAATCCAAACGAAATTGGCTAACTCTAATTTATTTATTATACCATCCGCTTCAATTTATTAGTCTAATTTTCTTTTTTAGTCTGCTTCAAAAATAATATCTCTCTACTTTTTAAATAACACTTTAATTCTAAGCTTCTACTGGATATATTTAAAACTACAAAATTAAAGAGCATTTTAATACATTCTTATTTATCTTTAATTTAAACCCAAAATTATTCACCTGATATTTGGTGTATGGTCGTTGGACTTCCCTATCAAGAGTTCGAGAACGTGTTCAGGATCACAATCATTTCTGACTTATTTTTAGAGTTTCACATGTATAGAGATTTATAAAAAAAAATTGATTATTCTCTTTATCTCAATTATGTGGCATAATTGAAATTTTGAGATTTATATTAAGTTTATTTTTTTCGTCCATAAAAATAGATCAAGAGAGATACAACGAAAACAATAACACATTTGAGATATAATATTTATTTATATCATTTAAATAGATATAACATACGGTAAAATCTCACTAAATTAATGCTTGGTAAATTAATAATCTCTCTAAGACAATATTTTTCTTCGGTCCCAATTTGGACCAATGAAAAGAATCACTCATTTCGATAAGATAATAAGATAATATATTTTTTGAAGATCCCTATATAAATATATGATCTCATTAATATTAAAGTACAAATATATCTAAGATAACTTAGTGAAATATGATTCTATATTTCTATTGTGTCCTTTTTTTTGTTAAAATTTAAATTTAGTTGAAGCTCATCTCTAGTTTTTCTTATTGTATCCAAAAGTCCTGATATTGTCTTTTCAAACTGCATCATATAGGAGTTCAAAAGGCAATAAGTACTTCCTTACACGTAACTGGTTCCAAAGGTATTGTATCATCTTTAACTTCATTATCAATATTGATATATTCATTATACTTTATGTATGATAAATTTATTTTTGTATGTGAATTCAATAAATATGATATATAAGTTAGTAAGTAAAATAATTTTAATTTAATCAAAATTAACCTTCATTAAATCTCAAAACACTCTTTAAATTAATAAATATTAATTTATCGATTAAATAATAGAAAAAATTGTATATAATAGCAAACTATTAATTCATATTAAATGTCATAACCACAGTTTGATTTAATTGTACCCCGTAGCAAACTGTTTCTATTTCGCCTCTCTGGTGAATCTCGCTCGCCACTCTCGGCAGTCTCTCCTCGCCTCTCTCGCTTTTAAACAAACGCAAATGTATAAAATGTGTTTGTGTTTGTATAAAGCGAGAGAAAATTTTATATAAACATATATTTTCGTTTCCCTCTCTCCCCTCTCCCAAATCTCGCTCGCCAGTCTCTCCCTTGCCTCTCTCGCTTTATACAAACAGAAATGTATAAATTGTGTTTCTGTTTGTATAAAGCAAGAGAAAATTGTATATACACATGCAAATACATATATCTTCGTCCTATACACTTGTAATTATACAATACAAATATTCCCCTACCCAGTTCTCTTTTACCTTTCTCTCTTTCTCGCTTTATACAAACACAAATTATACAATTGATTCTTTTGTATATGTATACCAAAACAGATTATACAATTGCTTCTTTTGTATCTATGTATAGCGAAATAGCCAGCTTCTTTTGTATATATGTATAGCGAAATAGTCATTTTATGTTTGCTATGAAGCGCAATTATGCAAACTATAGTTATAGTATACAAATATGATTTTTGTGTTTGCTATATGTGAAAGTTGCTCTAAATAATCTCTATAAAATAATTATATTTCCACACTTCCACCTATATTAATTTAGTGAGGTTTTACGGTATATTTTAATCTCAAATGCTATTTTTTTTAATGATGTTATTCTTCTGTGTATATGTTTCACCCGTCATCAAGTTCTTATCGACAATTGTACAAGTGATATTTAAGTTTATGTAATAATTATGTTTTGCTATATTGGGCTCCATATTCGCTAATTAATATGTTGTTGTTTACTTGTTTGGTGAAATAAAGTAAATACTCTCTTCCTCTATTATTCCAAGCTCTTTGGATAAAGTATTGAATGATGAATCGACCACATGAAAGTTTTTAGACTAGTCCCCGACGACGTGCATAAGTTACTGATTCATTCAAACTCAATAACTTCGGTTCAAATCTTGTAAATATGTTGAGAAATTCACTGTAATATTCCAAACTCAAACTCATACAAATTCTGGATTTGCTTCTATAAGAGTAGATGAAGTTGTCCGCTAATAACACACATGACAATTCTATGTAGCGTACATGACTGGTTTTGTTAACCTGGGGATTCAGTCAGTTGGGTTCAATTTTTTGATTTCAGTAAAAGTTAAAATTGAAACCGAACCAAAATTAGTTCGGTTCAATTTTGGCCATTTTAAGTAATGCCTTTAGATGGTGTAGTGATTGGGTTTGTATTGTTCAGTCGATCATTTAATTTTCTAATTGTAAACATCCTCATTAAGCAGTTAAGATTCTATTTAATTTGATTTCAGTTTTTTTTGTGGAGTTTCATATTTCTGGGTTTTTGTTTTACCCCTACATATACCTAGCCATAGAGTACAAGAATCAATTAAGAACAGCCTAACTGTGTGCTTAAACAGGTAGCTAGTTATTGCTAAACCTATTATATTATACATAGTATTAAAAGAAAGCGATTTCCATACTGGTTACGAATTACTAAAGATATCTGACCATCTCTACCATGGTCCCAAACTTCATGAAAGAAAAAAATTATTCAAATCAAAGAAGTAAGAGTTGACAAGAGTGAATAAAAAAAGAAAAATGAGAATTAGGATGAGAACGAGCCATTAATAGCTGAAAATGCAGACTCCAAAGAGAAACATAAATGAGTTGGTTCCCTTGAACTGTTTGTAATAAGATATTTTTTGACATATTATCTCATTAAAGCCCTAGCTGACAGAGATGACTACAACCTCCTTAAATACCCCATACCTCTTGCATGAAAAAGAAATAAACCACCTTTTAGTCTTTGTATTTCCTACAAATTTTCACGGAATTGCATGGCTTCTGTAAATTTGGATATGGAGTTACAGGAAGTAGAGTTGAATAATGCTGAGAAAGGACAAATGGGATCAAAAAGTGGAGGCGTTTTCTTGACTTGGAATGACTTATGGGTTACTGTTAGCACTAAAAAAGGTGGAAGCAAATCCATACTTAAAGGTCTCACTGGCTATGCTCGACCTAGTGAGCTCTTGGCCGTTATGGGTCCTTCTGGCTGTGGCAAATCTACACTTCTCGATTCCTTAGCTGGTAAATATTACTACAGTTACTATATCTCTTAGAAAATGATGCATATAATATCTACAATGGGGACAAAAATAACAGCTATAATGCTAGTTGTTTTTTTCGAAATATGACTGACCTGATGGACACCTCTCAGGGCGACTGGATTTCAGCACAAGGCAGAGCGGGGAAATTCTGATCAATGGTCACAAACAGAAACTTTCTTATGGAACATCTGTAAGAAATTAAAATCTTCAGCTGAATGCCGCGCATGCACTACTCATTTTGTTTTCCTTTTTTCACAATAACATTACTATATTTTTTTTATTAGCATGCATGGTAATGTTCTATATCTTATAAAATCAGGCATATGTGACTCAAGATGAAACTCTGTTAGCAACACTAACAGTTCAAGAAGCAGTTTACTACTCTGCACAACTCCAACTCCCAGTTTCCATGACAAAATCAGAGAAAAAACAAATAGCAGAGCAGACTATTAAGGAGATGGGGTTGCAAGATGCAATGAACACAAGAATTGGAGGATTTGGTAATAAAGGAATTAGCGGAGGAGAAAAGAGAAGACTTAGTGTTTGCATGGAGATTCTAACGCGGCCAAAACTTCTTTTCCTTGATGAACCAACCAGCGGCCTCGACAGCGCTGCATCTTATTACGTGATGAGCGGAATTTCACGTCAAAGAGAGGGAAGAACCATTATTGCATCTATTCATCAGCCAAGTGCTGAAGTTTTCAACCTTTTCCACAGTTTGTGCCTTCTGTCTTCAGGAAGAACCGTATATTTTGGACCTGCTAGTGCAGCAATTGAGGTATATATATATATTCATTATTCGACTATTAACTTGCAAAGTAATATAATGGGCATATAATACAAGTGATATATGTAATGATTTGATTAGTTTCTATGCTTTTTATTATGATAGTTTTTCACGAGGAACGGTTTCCCTTGCCCATATCTTCAGAATCCATCAGATCATTTTCTTAAAACAATAAACAAGGACTTTGATGAGGTAAATATTAATGTTTCCTCTTTCTAAGAGAAACCAATTAATGTTACCTTTTTATTAAATTATATCTTGGTTCCTATTTAAAGGATATTGAACAAGGCTCAGCTGGAGGAAGACGACCAACAGAAGAAGTTATAGACCTTCTCATAAATTCATATAAATCATCAGAGGGATATCATGAAGTTCAGAGCCATGTTGCAGAAATATGTCATCAGGTAATTAAGAAAGAGTTGACCCCCAAAATGGAAAGGAGATGAGAAAGGAGTCTCTCTAATTGCATCCATTAAATATTTTCAGGGTGGTGAAATGTTGAAAAAAAGAAGCCATGCTAACTTCAAGACGCAATGCCTTGTTCTTACAAGGAGGTCAACTGTGAATATGTTTCGTGATCCTGGCTACTATTGGATGAGATTCGTTGTTTATGTTGGCATTGCTTTAAGTCTTGGCTCCATCTACTATAATGTTGGCTCAAACTATCGGTCAATTGAGGTATAGATAGACAGAACACAGATAAGGAAACACCAATTAAATTTTAAAACTTAATTTCTAAGTACTTTTCAGTTCTTCTTGACGTGCACACAATTTATGGATCATAACACGGTCTTGGATATTGCAGGAAAGAGGTCTAATGGTTGCTTTCGTAGTTTCATTTATGACATTTATGACGGTTGGTGGATTCCCTTCATTTGTGGAGGAAATGAAGGTAGTAACATTTTCTCTTTAAATTAAAACAATTAACGAATTATATGATTTATTTTGTATTATTGTGAGTACTTAATTAACTTCTTGGACAAAAATAATGCAGGTATTTCAACGAGAAAATGTGAACGGGCACTATGGATGTTTTGCTTTTGTCATAGGCAACACACTTTCTTCTATACCGTACTTGCTACTAATATCATTGGTTCCAGGTGCCATTGCCTATTTCCTTGCTGGATTTCAAAATGGATTTGAGCCCTTCATCTACTTTGCTTTGGTCCTCTTCATCAGTATGATGATAGTGGAGAGCCTAATGATGAACGTTGCAGCTATTGTACCAAACTTCCTAATTGGCATTGTAACGGGGGCAGGAATACAAGGACTACAAATACTAAGTGGTGGTTATTTTCAATTACCGAGTGAGTTGCCTAAAATACTTTGGAAATACCCACTATACTACATGTCCTTCCACAAGTATGCTTACCAAGGTATGTTCAAGAATGAATTTGAAGGACTAAAGTTTAGAGATGATATGTTTGGAAACAATCATATAATGAGTGGAGAAGTCGTCTTGAGAGAAAGATGGCAAGCAGAAATGGGACACTCTAAGTGGGTAGACATGGTCATTCTGGTCAGTATACTAATTTTGTATCGTCTGGTGTTCTTCCTTATAATCAAGACAAAAGAAAAATTAGTGCATGCAAGAAAGACATCCACGTCAATTCTATCAAACCGAAGTACACAAATCATGGCTAAGTCCCTACCTGCCTCACCTCTCCATGGACTCACTCTACCACATGACACTCCCACCAACAATAGATGAACTAATAGTTAGTTCTTCTGTTTTCTACAAGATTTGACACTATATTTGGCTTCTTATTTCTATAATGTATCATTTTGTACTGTATTGTATTTTACCAACTGTTTTGTGGATGTAATGTTGGAATAGACTATAGTGTTTGATGATGTAACACTCTTTACTTTTTGGCCTATAAAAGAAATGACACTTTACCTTTAACTTCTCATTTTATGATTAACAAAACAATTTATAGCCACAGAAACTGGAACCTTTTTCGTATTGTTAATAACTTATAAGCTTACTATAATATTGGATTTACAACTATATTTCTCTGTTCCTTGAGAAATTTACTAAGATAATTGGAAGATGAGAAAGCAATAGTTGGCTAGAGAGTAATTAAAATCCGCAATCTATTCGATTTGGCCAATACTATATACTGTAAAATAAGAGCAATTTCCATAAGTATAATAGGTTTATACAGAGATGCATATGATAATTTCATCATTCTAGATTGCTAGAGGTAACCCAAAACCTAATTAAAGAGGGAATAACAGAAAGTGTACCTGATTATCGGACCAATCAAAATCAGATTGGCGAACCCTAGCTTAGAAGTAGAAGATAGGCCAACGCCTTCCTCTGAATTCTCGGAGAATGAGACGAAACCTGAGCCCTAATTCCATGATCGAATTCAGAAGAGGGCAACAGGAAGAGGAGTAGCGTAACGAAAAAGCGCACAAGTCTGGGGACATAGATGAAAAGGATTAAATTTCAGCCCCTTACTTGGTAAATGAGTATTTTATATTTAGCGAAATTCAATTTAGACACTTATTAATATTTCAATTGATCATCAAAAATATAGTAATCACTTATTTTATGGACAGTTATATCACTTACCATCCAAATAAGGTAGGTAGTTTTTAATATCACCGGAAATCAATTATTAGAAAATCTTAAAGATTTTGAGAATGAATCATGAAAATTTTGATGCTCCGTCGATCATTTCTCATGATAAACAGGTTATAGAAATTTAGATTTAGTCTTACAACTAGTGAAATTGACCGCGCTTCACGCTATCGTAAAAATATATTTAAATTTATTATATCATCTTTTTTATGAAATAGCTTTTAAATAAATATTTGAGTCAATTCATAAATATGAATTATTTAAAAATTATTTCACGATATACTTAGTATATAAGCATTTTTGTCCCATAAATAATTTCACCAAAAAATTCCTTATCAATTGTGTATTATAAAACTCATGTAAGCCAAAAAAAGAAGAAGGAAAGAACATATATCTTTACATTTGTATAAGTAGTTTTCTTTAAAACTACTCCCTCCGTCCACAATTGTTTGTCAGGGTAAGGTCATGCACACCCCTCAAGGAAAATTTAATAGAAGGTGTAATTTGACTAATATAACCCTACTATACCAAGAATATCAAAAGTTTACATAACTTTTCAATTGAACTACACTATCATTAAGGGTAGAATTGGAAAAAGGTGATTAATTGTTTCTTGATTGTTTAAATTGACAATTAATCTTGGACATCTATTTTTAGTATACCTGCCAAATAATTGTGGACGGAGAGAGTATT
>JAJOOS010020087.1:0-11215 GCA_029582725.1 Solanum chiquidenum
TAAATTAAAAATGCCTCCAATTCTAATTTAATAAAAATAAGAGACCTCATGAGGTCTCTTATTTTAAAATATTATTTAACAAATTTGACTAATAAAATGAGACCTCACGAGGTATCTAAAATTAAATTAGTATTTTTTATTTTAACAAATAGTGACCTCGTGAGGTCGCATATTTTATACGAAAACATACTATAAAATAAAAAAAGTAAAATAAGTCACTTATATTATTAATTAGGCAGATTTTTTTATGAAATCGACCTCATGAGGTCTCTCCTGTTAAGAAAAAATTTAAAAAAGTTACTGATGCAAATAGCGACCTCATGAGGTCTCTTTTTAGCGACCTATTTTTGAGGTGTCTTTTTTTAGGTCTCCTTTTGCAATATTTTTAGTAGTGTAAAAAAACTCAGAAAAAAAATTTTTTAACCTAAAATCCTTAGCCGTAAACCCTATTCCAAAAATCCTAGCATACACTAAGAGACTCGAAGAAACACTAAATCGTAAACCCTAAGAAACTTTAAACCTTAAACCCTTCTAAACGCTAACACCCTAAGACCAAAACCCTAAGAAATTTATACCTAAGAAACCCTAATACCCTTTACCCTATGAAACACCCTTATAAAACTCTACACCTAAAAACTCTTCAAAAAAAACCCTTTTAGAACCCCTAAAAACCTTAAACCTTAAAAAATCTAAAAAAACACTAAGCCCTAAACCATAATTTTGCCTAAAAATCTTTTTAAAATATCCTTAAACCATATGAAACCTTAAACCGTAAAAAACCTAAAAAAAAATTCAAACACCCCTAAACCTAAGAAACCCAAAATTCCGAACTCTAAACCCTAAGAAACCCTAAATAGTAAACCCTTAAAAATCCATAAGCCCAAAACCCAAACCCTAAGAAAACCCCAAACCCTAAATCCTAAAAAACAATAAGAAACCCTAAACCCCGAAAAAACAACCAAAAAACCTTTAAAAACTCAAAACCTAAAAAACCTTTAAAAAATCTTAAACCATAAACCCTAGAAAAACCCTAAACATAAAACACTAAACCCTAAACTCGACTCCCTAAAAGACCCAAAATAAACGTAGGAGCCCTTAAATTCTAAACTCTACCCTAAGAAACCTAAACCCTAAAAAAAAAAACCTAAGAAATCCTAAATGCTAAATCATATACTGTAAGAAATTCTAAATCATTAACTATAAACCATAGGGATAAACCCTACACCCTAAGAAAACCTAAACCCTAAAACCCTTTAAAAGCCCTAAAACTATAATACCCCAAAAATTGCAATAAATTTCTTCTAAACCCTAAGCCCTAAACTTAAAATCCTATGCCCTAAATCTTAAGAAATCC
The DNA here is from genome assembly GCA_029582725.1 of Solanum chiquidenum. Classification (NCBI taxonomy): domain Eukaryota; kingdom Viridiplantae; phylum Streptophyta; class Magnoliopsida; order Solanales; family Solanaceae; genus Solanum; species Solanum chiquidenum. The sequence goes on from JAJOOS010020087.1 coordinate 1,355, forward strand.
AAAATCTTAAAAAAACCTTAGAAACCCTAAACACATTTAAAAACTCTAATCATTACAATCATAAACCAAAAAAAAACCATAAATCCTCAAAAACTATTAACCCAAAACTCGAAACCCTAAAGTCTACCTAAGGGCCTAAAACCTAAGGTCTTAACCCTAAACAAAGAGAAACCCTCAAAAAACCTTAAACCTCTAAAAACTTTTTAAAACTCTAAATTTAGAAAACCCTTAAGAAAATCATAAACCCTTAGAAACACTAAAAAAACTCAGAAAAAATATCTTTAAACCTAAAATCCTAACATACACTAAGAGACTCCAAGAAACACTAAACCGTAAACCCTAAGAAACTCTAAACCTTAAACCCTTCTAAACGCTAACACCATAAAACCAAAACCCTAAGAAATTTATACCTAAGAAACCCTAATGCCCTTTACCCTATGAAACACACTTTTAAAACTCTAACCCTAAAAACTCTTTAAAAAAAACCCTTTTGGAACCCCTAAAAACCTTAAACCTTAAAAAACCTAAAAAAACACTAAGCCCTACACCATAATTTTCCCTAAAAATCTTTTTAAAAAATCCTTGAACCCTATGAAATCCTAAACCATAAAAAACCTTTAAAAAAAACTCTAACACCCCTAACCCTAAGAAACCCAAAATTCCAAACTCTAAACCCTGAACCCTAAACCCTAAAAAACCCTAAATCGTAAGCGCTTAAAAAACCATAAGCCCAAAACCCAAACCCTAAGAAAACCCCAAACCCTAAATCCTAAAAAACAATAAGAAACCCTAAAACCCGAAAAAACAACCAAAAAACCTTTAAAAACTCTAAATCTAAAAAACCTTTAAAAAATCTTAAAACCTAAACCAAAAACTCGACTTCCTAAAAGACCCAAAATAATCCTAGGAGAATTTAAATTCTAAACTCTACCCTAAGAAACCTAAACCCTAAAGAAAAAACGCTAAGAAATCCTAAAAGCTAAATCATATATAGTAAGAAATTCTAAATCCTTAACTCTAAACCATAGGGCTAAACACTAAACCCTAAGAAAACCTAAACCCTAAAACCCTTTAAAAGCCCTAAAACTATAATACCCCAAAAATCGCAATAAATTTCTTCAAAACCCTAAGCCCTAAATTTAAAATCCTATGCCCTAACTCTTAAGAAATCCAAAATCTTAAAAAAACCTAAGAAACCCTAAACACATTTAAAAACCCTAAACATTAAAATCATAAACCAAAAAAAAACCATAAATCCTCAAAAACAATTAACCTAAAACCCGTAACCCTGAAGTCTACCTAAGGGCCTAAACCCTAAGGCCTTAACCCTAAACATAAAGAAACCCTCAAAAAAACCCTTACACCCCTAAAAACTTTTTAAAACCCTAAATTTAGAAAACCCTTAAGAAAATCATAAGCCCTTATAAACACTAAAAAAAACTCAGAAAAAATATCTTTAAACCTAAAATCCTAAGCCTTAAACCCTATTCCAAAAATCCTAACATACACTAAGAGACTCCAAGAAACACTAAACCGTAAACCCTAAGAAACTCTAAACCTTAAACCCTAAGAAATTTATACCTAAGAAACCCTAATAACCTTTACCTTATGAAACACCCTTTTAAAACTCTAAACCTAAAAACTCTTTAAAAAAAACCCTTTTAGAACCCCTAAAAACCTAAAAAAAACACTAAGCCCTACACCATAATTTTCCCTAAAAATCTTTTTAAAAAATATTTAAACCCTATGAAACCCTGAACAGTAAAAAACCTAAATTCTTTTTAAAACTTTTTAAAACACTAAATTTAGAAAACCCTTAAGAAAATCATAAGCCCTTATAAACACTAAAAAAACTCAAACAAAATATCTTTAAACCTAAAATACTAAGCCGTAAACCCTATTCCAAAAATCCTAGCATACACTAAGAGACTCCAAGAAACACTAAACCGTAAACCCTAAGAAACTCTAAACCTTAAACCCTTCTAAACGCTAACACCCTAAGACCAAAACCATAAGAAATTTATACCTAAGAAACCCTAATACCCTTTACCCTATGAAACACACTTTTGAAGCTCTAAACCTAAAAACTCTTTAAAAAAAACCCTTTTGGAACCCCTAAAAACCTTAAACCTTAAAAAACCTAAAAAAACACTAAGCCCTACCCCATAATTTTCCATAAAAATCTTTTTAAAAAATCCTTGAACCCTAAAAAACCTATAAAAAAAAACTCAAACACCCCTAACCCTAAGAAACCCAAAATTCCAAACTCTAAACCCTAAACCCTAAACCTTAAGAAACCCTAAATTGTAAACCCTTAAAAACCAATAAGCCCAAAACACAAACCCTAAGAAAATCCCAAACCCTAAATCCTAAAAAACAATAAGAAACCCTAAACCCAGAAAAAACAACCAAAAAATCTTTAAAAACTCTAAACCTAAAAAACCTTTAAAAAATCTTAAACCATAAACCCTAGAAAAACCCTAAACTTAAAAGACTAAACCCTAAACTCGACTCCCTAAAAGACCCAAAATAAACCTAGGAGACCTTAAATTCTAAATTCTGCCCTAAGAAACCTAAACCCTAAAAAAAACCAAACCCTAAGAAATCCTAAATGGTAAATCATATACCGTAAGAAATTCTAAATCCTTAACTCTAAACCATAGGGCTGAACCCTAAAAAAACCTAAACCCTAAAACCCGTTAAAAGCCCTAAAACTATAATACCCCAAAAATCACAATAAATTTCTTCAAAACCCTAAGCCATAAACTTAAAATCCTATTCCCTAAATCTTAAGAAATCCAAAATCTTAAAAAAACCTAAGAAACCCTAAACACATTTATAAACCCTAATAATTAAAATCATAAACCAAAAAAAAACCATAAATCCTAAAAAACAATTAACCTAAAACCCGAAACCCTAAAGTCTACCTAAGGGCCTAAACACTAAGGCCTTAACCCAAAACATAGACAAACACATAAACCCCTAAAAACTTTTTAAAACCCTAAATTTACAAAACCCTTAAGAAAATCATAAGCCCTTATAAACACTAAAAAAACTCAAACAAAATATCTCTAAAGCTAAAATACTAAGCCGTAAACCCTATTCCAAAAATCCTAACATACACTAAGAGAGTCCAAGAAACACTAAACCGTAAACCCTAAGAAACTCTAAACCTTAAACCCTTCTAAACGCTAATACCCTAAAACCAAAACCGTAAGAAATTTATACCTAAGAAACCCTAATACCCTTTACACTATGAAACACACTTTTAGAACTCTAAACCTAAAAACTCTTTTAAAAAAACCCTTTTGGAACCCCTAAAAACCTTAAACCTTAAAAAACCTAAAAAAACACTAAGCCCTACATCATAATTTTCCCAAAAAATCTTTTTAAAAAATCCTTGAACCCTATGAAATCCTAAACCCTAAAAAACCTAAAAAAAAAACTCAAACACCCCTAAACTTAAGAAACCCAAAATTCCAAACTCTAAACCCTGAACACTAAACCGTAAGAAACCCTAAATCGTAAACCCCTAAAAAACCATAAGCCCAAAACCCAAATCCTAAGAAAACCCCAAACCCTAAATCCTAAAAACAATAAGAAACCCTAAACCCCAAAAAAACAACAAAAAAATCTTTAAAAACTCTAAACCTAAAAAACCTTTAAAAAATCTTAAACCTTAAACCCTAGAAAAATCCTAAACTTAAAACACTAAACCCTAAACTCGACTCCCTAAAAGACCCAAAATAAACCTAGGACACCTTAAGTTCTAAACTCTACCCTAAGAAACCTAAACCCTAAAAAAAAAAAACCCTAAGAAATCTTAAATGGTAAATCATATACCGTAAGAAATTCTAAATCCTTAACTATAAACCATAGGGCTAAACCCTAAACCCTAAGAAAACCTATACCCAAAACCCTCTAAAAGCCCTAAAACTATAATACCCCAAAAATCACAATAAATTTTTTCAAAACCCTAAGCCCTAAACTTAAAATTCTATGCCCTAAATCATAAGAAATCCAAAATCTTAAAAAAACCTAAGAAACCCTAAACACATTTAAAAACCCTAATCATTAAAATCATAAACCAAAAAAAAACCAAAAATCCTCAAAAACTATTAACCTAAAACCCGAAACCCTAAAGTCTACCTAAGGGCCTAAACCCTAAGGCCTTAACCCTAAACCTAGAGAAACCTTCGAAAAAACCCTTAAACCCGTAAAAACTTTTTAAAACTCTAAATTTAGAAAACCCTTAAGAAAATCATAAGCCCTTATAAAAACAAAAAAAACTCAAAATAAATATCTTTAAACCTAAAATACTAAACCGTAAACCCTATTCCAAAAATCCTAAAATACACTAAAAGACTCCAAGAAACACTAAACCGTAAACCCTAAGAAACTCTAAACCTTAAACCCTTCTAAACTCTAACACCCTAAAATGAAAACCCTAAGAAATTTATACCTAATAAACCCTAATACCCTTTACCTATGAAACACCCTTTTAAAAATCTAAACCTAAAAACTCTTCAAAAAAAACCCTTTTAGAAACCCTAAAAACCTTAACCTTAAAAAACCTAAAAAACAGTAAGTCCTACACCATAATTTTCCCTAAAAATCTTTTTAAAAAATCCTTAAACCCTAAGAAACCGTAAACCCTAAGAAACCTAAAAAGAAAAACTCTAACACCCCTAAACCTAAGAAACCCAGAATTCCAAACTCTAAACTCTGAACCCTAAACCCTAAGAAACCCTAAATCATAAACCCTTAAAAAACCATAAGCCCAAAACCCAAAACCTAAAAAAAAACCAAACCCTAAATCCTAAAAAACAATAAGAAACCCTAAAGCCAGAAAAAACAACCAAAAAACCATTAAAAACTCCAAACCTAAAAAACCTTCAAAAAATCTTAAACCCTAAACCCTAGAAAAACCCTAAACTTAAAACACTAAACCCTAAAATCGACTCCCTAAAAGACCCAAAATAAACCTAGGAGACCTTAAATTCTAAACTCTACCCTAAGAAACCTAAACCCTAAAAAAACCAAACCCTAAGAAATCCTAAATGCTAAATCATATACCGTATCTAAATCCTTAACTCTAAACCATAGGGCTGAACCCTAAAAAAACCTAAACCCTAAACCCTTTAAAAGCCCTAAAACTATAATACCCCAAAAATCACAATAAATTTCTTCAAAACACTAACCCCGAAACTTAAAATCATATGCCCTAAATCTTAAGAAATCCAAAATCTTAAAAAAACCTAAGAAACCCTAAACAAATTTAAAAACCCTAATCATTAAAATCATAAACCAAAAAAAAAACCATAAATCCTAAAAAACTATTAACCTAAAACCCGAAACCCTAAAGTCTACCTAAGGGCCTAAACCCTAAGGCCTTAACCCTAAACTTAGAGAAACCCTAAAAACAACCCTTAAACCCTTAAAAAAAATTAAAACCCTAAATTTAGAAAACCCTTAAGAAAATCATAAGGACTTATAAACACTAAAAAAACTCAGAAAAAATATCTTTAAACCTAAAATCCTATACCGTAAACCCTATTCCAAAAATCCTAACATACACTAAGAGACTCCAAGAAACACTAAACCGTAAACCCTAAGAAACTCTAAACCTTAAACTCTTCCAAACGCTAACACCCTAAAACCAAAACCCTAAGAAATTTATACCTAAGAAACCCTAATACCCTTTATCCTATGAAACACCGTTTTAAAACCCTAAACCTAAAAACTCTTTAAAAAAAATGCCTTTTAGAACTCCTAAAAACCTTAAACCTTAAAAAACCTAAAAAAACACTTAGCCCTACACCATAATTTTCCCTAAAAATCTTTTTTTTAAAATCCTTAAACCCTATGAAACCCTAAACACTAAAAAACCTAAAAAAGAAACTCTAACACCCCTAAACCTAAGAAACCCAAAATTCCAAACTCTAAACCCAGAAACCTAATGCCTAAGAAACCCTAAATCATAATGCCTTAAAAAACCATAAGCCCAAAACCCAAACCCTAAGAAAACCCCAAACCCTATATCCTAATAAACAATAAGAAACCCTATACCCGAAAAAACAACCAAAAAACCTTTAAAAACTCTAAACCTAAAAAACCTTTAAAAAATCTTAAACCCTAAACCCTAGAAAAACCCTAACCTTAAAACACTAAACCCTAAACTCGACTCCCTAAAAGACCCAAAATAAACCTAGGAGACCTTAAATTCTAAACTCTACCCTAAGAAAACTAAACCCTAAAAAAACCAAATCCTCAAAAACTATTAACCTACAACCCAAAACCCTAAAGTCTACCTCAGGGCTTTAACCCTAAACATAGAGAAACCGTAAAAAAAAACCTTAAACTCCAAAAAACTTTTTAAAACCGTAAATTTAGAAAACCCTTAATAAAATCATAAGCCATTACAAACACTAAAAAAACTCAGAAAAAATATCTTTAAACCTAAATTACTAAGCCGTAAACCCTATTCCAAAAATCCTAACATACACTAACAGACTCCAAGAAACACTAAACTGTAAACACTTAGAAACTCTAAACCTTAAACCCTTCAAAACGCTAACACACTAAAACCAAAACCCTAAGAAATTTATACCTAAGAAACCCTAATACCCTTTACCCTATGAAACACCCTTTTAAAACTCTAAACCTAAAAACTCTTCAAAAAAAACCCTTTTAGAACCCATAAAAACCTTAAACCTTAAAAAACCTAAAAAAACACTAAGCCCTACACCATAATTTTCCCTAAAAATCTTTTTAAATAATTCTTAAACCCTATGAAACCTTAAAACCCTAAAAACCCTAAAAAGAAAAACTCTAACACCCCTAAACCTAAGGAACCCAAAATTCCAAACTCTAAACCCTGAACCCTAAACCCTAAGAATCCCTAAATCGTAATACCTTAAAAAACCATAAGCCCAAAACCCAAACCCTAAATGCTAATAAACAATAAGAAACCCTAAACCCAGAAAAATCAACCAAAAAACCTTTAAAATGCCTAAACCTAAAAAACCTTTAAAAATATTAAACCCAAAACCCTAGAAAAACACTAACCTTAAAACACTAAACCCTAAACTCGACTCCCTAAAAGACCCAAAATAAACCTAGGAGACCTTAAATTTTAAACTCTACCCTAAGAAACCTAAACCCTAAAAAAAACCAAACCCTAAGAAATCCTAAATGCTAAATCATATACCGTAAGAAATTCTAAATCCTTAACTCTAAACCACAGGGCTAAACCCTAAACCCTAAGAAAACCTAAACCCTAAAACCCTTTAAAAGCCCTAAAACTATAATACCCCAAAAATCACAATAAATTTCTTCAAAACGCTAAGCCCTAAACTTAAAAGCCTATGCCGTAAATCTTAAGAAATCCAAAATCTTAAAAACACCTAAGAAACCCTAAACACATTTAAAAACCCTAATCATTAAAATCATCAACCAAAAAAAAACCATAAATCCTCAAAAACTATTAACCTAAAACCCGAAACCCTAAAGTCTACCTAAGGGCCTTAACCCTAAACATAGAGAAACCCTCAAAAAAACTCTTAAACCCCTAAAAACTTTTTAAAACCCTAAATTTAGAAAACCCTTAAGAAAATCATATGCCCTTATAAACACTAAAAAAATTCAGAAAAAATATCTTTAAACCCAAAATCCTAAGCCGTAAACACTATTCCAAAAATGCTAACATACACTAAGAAACTCTAAACCTTAAACACTTCTAAACGCTAACACCCTAAAACCAAAACCTTAAGCAATTTATACCTAAGAAACCCTAATACCCTTTACCCTATGAAACACCCTTTTAAAACTCCAAACCTAAAAACTCCTAAAAAAAACCATTTTAGAACCCCTAAAAACCTTAAACGTAAAAAAACCTAAAAAAACAATAAGCCCTACATCATAATTATCCCTCAAAATCTTTTTAAAAAATCCTTGAACCCTAAGAAACCCTCAACCCTAAAAAACCTAAAAAAAAAAACTCTAACACCCCTAAACCTAAGAAACCCAAAATTCCAAACTCTAAACCCTGAACCCTAAACCCTAAGAAACCCTAAATCGTAAACCCTTAAAAAACCATAAGCCCAAAACCCAAACCCGAAGAAAACCCCAAACCATAAATCCTAAAAAACAATAAGAAACCCTAAACACCGAAAAAACAACCAAAAAACCTTTAAAAACTCTAAACCTAGAAAACCTTTAAAAATATTAAACCCTAAACCTTAGAAAAATCCTAACCATAAAACACTAAACCCTAAAGTCGACTCCCTAAAAGACCCAAAATAAACCAAGGAGACCTTAAATTCTAAATTCTACCCTAAGAAACCTAAACCCTAAAAAAACCAAACCCTAAGAAATCATAAATGCTAAATCATATACCGTAAGAAATTCTAAATCCTTAACTCTAAACCATAGGGCTAAACCCTAAACCCTAAGAAAACCTAAACCCTAAATTCCTTTAAAAGCCCTAAAACTATAATAAACCAAAAATCACAATAAATTTCTTCAAAACGCTAAGCCCTAAACTTAAAAGCCTATGCCGTAAATCTTAAGAAATCCAAAATCTTAAAAACACCTAAGAAACCCTAAACACATTTAAAAACCCTAATCATTAAAATCATAAACCAAAAATAAAACCATAAATCCTCAAAAACTATTAACCTAAATCCCGAAACCCTAAACTATACCTAAGGGCCTAAACCCTAAGGCCTTAACCCTAAACATAGAGAAACACTCAAAAAAACCCTTCAACCCCTAAAAACTTTTTAAAACCCGAAATTTAGAAAACCCTTAAGAAAATCATAAGCCCTTATAAACAATAAAAAAACTCAGAAAAAATATCTTTAAACCTAAAATCCTAAGCCGTAAACCCTATTCCAAAAATCCTAACATACACTAAGAGAATCCAAGAAACACTAAACCGTAAACCCTAAGAAACACTGAACCTTAAACCCTTCTAAACGATAACACCCTAAAACCAAAACCCTAAGAAATTTATACCTAAGAAACCCTAATACCCTTTACCCTATGAAACACCCTTTTAAAACTCCAAACCTAAAAACTCTAGAAAAAACCGCCTTTTAGAACCCCTTAAACATTAAAAAATCTAAAAAAACACTAAGCCCTACATCATAATTTTCCCTAAAAATCTTTTTAAAAAATCCTTAAACCCTATGAAACACTAAACCCTAAGAAAGCTCAAAAAAATCTGTAGCACCCCTAAACCTAAGAAACCCAAAATTCCAAACTCTAAACCCTGAACCCTAAACCCTAAGAAACCCTAAATCGTAAACCCTTAAAACACCAAAAGCCCAAAACCCAAACCCTAAGAAAACTCCAAACCCTAAATCCTAAAAAACAATAAGAAACCCTAAACATCGAAAAAACAACCAAAAAACCTTTAAAAACTCTAAACCTAAAAAACCTTTAAAAATATTAAACCCTAAACCTTAGAAAAACCCAAACCTTAAAACACTAAACCCTAATCTCGACTCCCTAAAAGACCCAAAATAAACCAAGGAGACCTTAAATTCTAAATTCTACCCTAAGAAACCTAAACCCTAAAAAAACCAAACCCTAAGAAATCCTAAATGCTAAATCATATACCGTAAGAAATTCTAAATCCTTAACTCTAAACCATAGGGCTAAACCCTAAACCCTAAATTCCTTTAAAAGCCCTAAAACTATAATACCCCAAAAATCACAATAAATTTATTCAAAACCCTAAGCCCTAAACTTAAAATCTTATGCCCTAAATCTTAAGAAATCCAAAATCTTAAAAACACCTAAGAAACCCTAAACACATTTAAAAACCCTAATCATTAAAATCATAAACCAAAAAAA
>JAJOOS010020088.1:0-10641 GCA_029582725.1 Solanum chiquidenum
GTCTTAAAACAAAGTTAAAACATTTGTAAAAGACTTCTTAAAATATGGTTCATGCCGAATTATGGACGTGAACGACTCGATGCAAGGTTTTCAATAACTATAGATAGATCTCAATACTTGGAACTCAAGAACTTCACTAATACTACTCATTTCAAGAATGCTCAACTCAGAGGGTTCATGTGGAATTATGAGCATGAACTACTCAACTCAAGGACTCAAATATACTTCTCATCTCAAGACTGTTCGACTTATAGGGTTCATGCGGAATTATGGGCATGAACAATTCAACTCAAGGACTTCATGGGTAACATGTAATAGTGCCATGATTATAAATATAATCTCAATACTTATAACTTGAAGATACTACTCCTCTCAAAGGTACTCAACTGATGAAGTTCATGCGGAAGTTATAGGCATGAACGACTCGACTCAAGGGTCAAAATATCAATAAGGAACTCATGTATACGACTATTCTCATTCTCATACTTACTTACTCAAAACTTAACTCAAATCGATGATGAATCTCAAAGGATTTGCAATTGAACTCAAATGCTTCCTTGAACTTTACTCTTAACTCTCTCTTAAATTTGAATTATGAATTCAAGAGTTATGGTTCATGGTATGAAGGATCTTGTAATAATAAAGTAGACTCATGAATACATTCTCCTCACTCGTACTCACTTGCTCGAGTCTTGAAACAAGTTATTAGAAATTGTAGAAGACTCCTCAAAAGGACTTAAAGGACTTTCTTAGAATGTTCGAAAGAATTCTCAAAAAACTTTAACTCTTAACTCTACCTTGAACTTGAATTGTGGATTCAAGGTTGTAATTTGTGATAGGAAAGATCTCATGATATTTAAGATTAATTTTAGATAGCTAAACATGAGAAAAGATAAAAAAATTCACTGCTTGGAAACTAGTCCGCCACGCAGAGACGCATTAAAATAATTGGTCGCGAAATAACTTTTGAGGCAGAGAGGTCCGTGACCTCTCCGCGATGCGAAGACAACTTTATGAAATGGGGAGGTAGGTCCACGACGTGGAGCAAGGTGCCAGATTCGCCTCACTTTTCTCTTCTTCGTTTTCTAACCCCAAATCGCCAAAATTCGATTCCTTTGCTTAACTTTTCTTTAGATTCAGATAACCATCACATGTACACAAGAATCTAACTCAAAACTACTCTATAAATCGAAACAATAATCTCAAGAACTCCTAAATCTCAGCCCAATTCAAGAATGAAAGCAAATTCAAGAACACATATCAATAACATCAGATTTTCAACTTTCTAAAACGAACTTAACGCTGAAATTTACATGATTGGCGTGTGGGTGAACAAACCCAACACTATGGAAGCTTACAAACCTGAAAGAACCATCTTCTTGAAGCAACTTGAAGGAAAATCTTGAAAGATGAACCCTAGCCTTAGTTTTTCTTGAATTTCTTGAGCGTAGAATTTTGGAGTGGGTGAGAGGGTTTGATTTATGAAAAACTGGTTGTCTACACGTTTAGGGCAATTTAGATGACCTCCTAAGGGTTTTTAGGACTAAAATACCCTTAAAGTAATAATTAAAATGAGTTGGGAGTCGGAGTAATTTTTCACCAGGCAGTGAGGTCCGTATTGGCTCCGTAACTCGGAGCCATCGCGGAGCTGCTGCCAGGTTTGCGTGTCGTTAGTAAATCAGTCATAACATTTTACTTAGAGCTCAGAATTTAGCAAACTCGGTGGCGTTGGAAAGAGGACTCGAAGGGCTTTAATTTTCTATCTTGTAGTTCACCTAACTCATCTTGTACTAGGAGTTATGGTCGTTTGAAGTTGACCCAAAACTTAAGAAAAATTTAGGAATGACTTGAATGAACTCTCTTTAGTTCTTCTTGAAACTCAAGGTTCTACATCTAGTGACCGTAATACTTAAGAAATTTTAAATTTCTTGCAAAAATCTCACTCACTACAACGAACGGTTCGGGTCTTAGCTCAAAAAATTTCCGGGGTGTTACAGGAACAACGAGGGATCTCACCACTAGATTTTGGCTAGTCATAACCAAACTCTCGGACCCAAGAGTTGACAAATCCAAAAAGATCGAACGAGCAAAAACATAACTTTGCAATCGAGGAAAGACTAAGGATAAGGGAGAAAGCAACCAAAAAGGACTACCACAATATTGCCTTGAAACGTTAGTCTGCTTGCAAGCCTGTGGACGAGCACCACAATTAACTCTTTCATAAAATGTTCACAACTTTTTCTATAAAGCTCAGATTGACGAACGGTATGATGCTATGAAAATTAAGTTGGACGAACTTCAATTGTGTATATAATTTACCACTACATACTTTATAATTCCAGACTGGTGTTTGTTTGAAGTTTACCCTAGTATGCACTTATACAAAAACTTAATTGGAAGAAGCTTTTATCTTAACTTTATGCTAAACTTTCCTTGTGAACTTATTTTACATCAATTACACTTTCCACACTAAAATTTGACCTTTACATTTAGCACAATAAAGTTCATTAGTTTTAGATCTTATTTCATATGTGAAACGATTCATATTATAGTCCAAAAATTTGAAGTGTTATACTATCTCCCTCCTAAAAATCATTCGTGCTCGAATAACAATAATAAACAAAAAAGAAAAAGGAAATAGAATTTGACTTTTGAGATTTATCAATTAAAAAAATGGATTTTTGCAATACTCTAGATGAAAACAAAGCTTTACCTTTTTTCTAATTATTATTAATCTTTTTAAAAAAAATAATAAAGCATCTAAAGAGGGATTTGGGTGTATTTTCCAATTAAAGAGCTTGGCAAGTGACCTTCTCCAAAGAAGAAGAAAGAATTTAGAGAATTTTCTCTTCTTCATCAAATCAACGTGCATCTTCATAATTTTTAGTGTCTGCGTCTGCTTCATTCACTTCAATCAAAACCCAGTCATGGCAGTACTGATCTCACTCTTCGATTTCACATTTCATCTTCTCCAATCCAAAGCTGATCACAAATTTTTTCATGTATGATATATATGTGCTCTTTCCAACTCTAAATTTTGCTTCTCTTTTTTCTCGTTTTGTAAATGATGCAGGATTCGTCGGGGACGACACTAATGGATCTGATAACATCAGACCCATCATCCACCTCAACTTCATCACAGTCGACGACTGCTCCACCACCGATAATGCCTCAACAGACGCCGCCGCCGCCTTCCGCATCCACAGATCGGAAGAAGAAGGGAACATTGATGCAGATCCAAAGTGATACTATTTCTGCTGCTAAGGCTGTTCGTGCCAACATTATGCCTCAGAAGCAAAAGAAAAAGGTAATTTTTTACATATTATTTTATGGCTCTAAATGCTATACTATTATTTCGAATCACAAAATTGTCTGTCTCTGACACTGGCTAATTTGAAATCAAGCTATGAACTTTTGTTGTCAATTTTTTACATCTTTTACTGTTGCACTTTCAGTTCAATTGGTATCCCATTACCAATCTTTAAATTCCTTTATATACATTTCTAACACAAGCCAGATGTTTGAGGGAGTGTTAGTGAGAAGGCAAAGACTTATTTGCATTATTGAGCTGGAAAATCTCTGTTTGACTTCCAATGTCTAGTTAGTTGTTATTGCGTGGAAACTCATATTAGATTAGTTAACTTGAACGTGGTATCAATTGAGATCAGTTAGATTCATTATACTTCTTCGGTACCCAACTTGATCAGTTGTGTCTAAACCTTAGTTCAAGATGGTCGGCCTCTGCTTGATTGGTTTGTGAATTAAGATAAGTAGTTTTTATTAGTCTGTACATTGGGTTCATTGGTATGTGTTTTTTATTTCCTGCTCCTCAGAATAGCAATTCCCACAATCTTCATAGTCACATGCTCACAGAGAGACAGCTTAGCTCCAATTATTGAAAATATTTGGCCCTTACCGTCAATTTACTCTTGTGCATTACCAAAGAGGCCAACATCATTTGTCAATGTGTTAGTCTGTGAATTCATTGCAACATTAACAATGTTAACTCCTTCTGCCCACGGTTTGTGTTAAAGGGCATTTAACAGTAACAAGTTAAAGAAGAGGATAAGCATGGATTTATCACCCAATGTAATGCATACATAAGCCACCAGATAGCTTATCAAAATGGTAACGGTATCTGCAATGCCCCTTTCAGTCCATTCTTCTTCAGCATAAATTCCTGATGAAAGGGAAAGAACCACTGTGTCGGCTTGCACCAGTGGAAAGGGTTCCCAAGCGAGACCCGTCTTGGTCACAGTAGATTCATGTCCTTCTCCATCAAAGTCGATATTCACATGATAGGCTAGAATATAGGAAATAACCTCGGAAAATTGGATGCCAAGAAATCCATCAAGAGTACTACCAGGAGAAAAAGAGCTCCGGAAGCACTTGAAATATAATACAAAGAGCTCCAGAAGCACTTGAAATATAATACATACAACAATTTCTAACATGCTCAGACTCTTCGAGGCTAGAGTTATCTACCTCGAAGGACTGATGAACAGTTTTAGAAGCTCACCCTCCACAAATGTTTCCGGTGCACTTACTATCACCAATTTATAACCTTGATCTTTTTGATCTATAGTATAACTCTTCAGCATTATCAAATTGAGTACAGTTATAACCTGCCTGCAACTGCACATTTGTTCAAGAGGATAATATAAATGAATATTTCTACTCTCTTGCATACTTCATCCTCGTTCATAATTTTTCTTGTAAACCTCCATTGCGCACAATGCACAATCTTATTGCGGCTATACATGTAATAGTTCTACCCCTTCGTTGGTGTTATAGAAGGAAAAATGTCCCTTCCAGCTTTTGGACTAGACCTAGCTAACCTAAATGGTGTATATTTTTAAGGTAATGGGACATATTGTCTTTGACCAAAAGTTGTTTGAATATCTCTGATCTTTTGTATGCCTTTCTAGTGTACCTGATTCAATTTGCTTGAATCTTTTTGTACAGCCAGTTTCTTATGCACAACTTGCAAGGAGCATCCACGAGCTAGCAGCCACGTCTGATCAAGTACATTAGCTTTCTCACTTTGTACTTTCCTCTGGAAAATTCCTTCTTTAATTTTTCTCTTTTTGTTTGTGATTAATTGCAGAAAAGTTCTCAGAGGCAATTGGTTCATCACGTTTTCCCCAAACTGGCAGTATACAATTCTGTTGATCCTTCTCTAGCACCATCTCTTCTTATGGTATTACTTATGACCTTTTTAATCCCATTTCTGCAATTCATTTGCTATTTCTTCCCAGATAAGGAAAAACTAGAAAGAACTTTTGAGTTTGCAAAACTAGAGAATAATACCAGAAGAGGGCATACATTGAGTATTTCTGACTTTTATTTACATGAAATGGTTGAATAGTCGAGCTGTGATATGTATTTAGAGCTTGAATGCTTAATATGTCTTGAAAATTTTGACTATCTGATGTAAATGTGCATTTTGACTACTTATTTGTCTTGTTTCGTCTTTAGCATTGCCTTTGATTCAAGAAGGTATGCATAAATTTAACCCAAAAATTTGTCTGTTGTCTGTTCTTCAAAAAATAATTTGTCTGTGGTGAAGGATTTGGTAGTTGTAGGAGTTTACCACTCTGAAAATGTTCTTTTCCTTTTATTTGGAGAAGATTGTAGATTATTCTACTTTAGGAAAGAAGTGATTTATTTTTTTAAAATATCTTCCTTAAGCAGACTCTGGATCAGCATTCATATCTTAGAGCTTCCTTATGTTATTCTTATGCTGGACAGAATGTGTTTTTATATATCTGTTAAGCTTTTTGAAAAATTTACCCACTATTCTCTTTCTTTCATTACATCACAGCTTGATCAACAGTGCGAGGATCGAACTGTTCTGCGTTATGTCTATTATTACTTGGCCCGAATTCTCTCAGATAGTGGTTCGCAAGGTGTAAGCTCAGGTGGTGGGATTCCTACACCAAACTGGGATGCTTTAGCTGATATTGATGCAGTTGGAGGGGTGACAAGAGCTGATGTGGTACCTAGAATAGTAGATAGGTTAACATCAGAGGCCTTAAATGAAGATGTTGAGTGTAAAGTTTACTACTATTATTCACTTATTCTGAGTTGCAATTTCTATGTTTTATAGTTCTTCTTTCTAAAACAATCATCATATCACTATTTTTTTTTTTATGAAGTAATACAGTTTAATGAATGAAGGGTTCTAAACCATCTGTAAACAGTAGTATACCAAAAAGTAGAATAACTTATAAAATGATATGGTGTTCTACAGAAGTCACCCACTATTATCTACAAATAAGAATTACGTGGTGTACAAAAAAGCGTTAAGGGATAAGAGTCTGCTCATCAATTGTGCAAATCATTCTCTGCTCCTTCTAAAGCTCTCATATTTCTCTCCCTTCAAACAGTTCACATAAGTGCTAGAGGAGCCACATCCTCTCTCTTCTAACAATCTTCCCCATCCAATCCAAAGGTGGAATTGATAACCACCCTATTTCTTGATGTTTGACCTACTGATGTTTAGGGCCACATAAATAGGATGCAACAACCTGAGATGTAAGAAGCAACATTTTTTCTCGATGTTTGAACTACTGATTCTTTTAGCTTGTTGCATTGCTTGAATGCAACCTTTTGAATCCTCCTCAAAATTATTTAAAGGTGAAGATTGATTCTTGTAAACCGAATATGCTCCCTCCAGAAATATAGTTGCTCTGCTGTCAACTTAATTGTCAAAATTTTTGCCATGCACTTCCATTTGTACATGCCATTATTTGCTTTGAGTCTTGCTGCTATTAAAGCAGATCTATAAGTTATGAACCAACTCATTCTCTAAGATCTGTTGGGTTGACAGGAATTTCTCACACATGATGTTAACTTCTATATATCATTCTTAGGGCCATTACAAGCAGAACTGTAGTAATTAGATAATTTTTTTTCATATGGTTGTCTTTTCTCACACATGAAGTTAACTTCTATATATCATTCTTAGGGACATTACAAGCAGAACTTTGTTAATTAGATAAATTTGTTTCATATGGTTGTCTTTTTGTTTAACTGGATGAAGTTGGTGATGCTCCTTTGTCTTTTTGAAGTTCATGCACGACGTCTTCAAGCACTAAAGGCTCTTACATACGCACCTTCTAGCAGCCCTGAGATATCACAGAAGTTGTATGAAATCGTGTTTGGCATTCTAGATAAGGTTTGTCCACAAATCGATCTATCTTATTGTCTGCTCCTTTATACATTTTCATTGAACCCCCCCCTTGTACAAACATCATTTTACATTTGGATTGAAAGAATCCCTTCCTTTGTACATCTAGCTTCTCTTTTTTGATGAATACTGACTGCTTCTCTTAAACAACCTATTTCATATGATTTCACATTTTCATCCTCTTTTTCCTGATAAGCCAGTCCAATTTATTGTTCCCTGTTGTCTCTTTCCTTCTCGTAAAGGAGTAGCGGGGATGGTTCACTGTTCTGTGCTGGAAGTAATTGAGATGTTTTACATATTTAAATTAAACACATCAAAATCAGATTATACGATATTCAGCTGTATTTTTGTTATTTACCTGAAGGGATAAAGGCATGCTGCGAAATGCAATTTGAAGTAACAATTTAGTTTCTGCAGGAGGTGTCTATATTTACTTTCTACTAATTGCTAACCTGAAAAACTGATTTGTGAAATTATATTATTAATATAATAGAAGGCAAAGGACAGAGTTTGTCTGAAGAAAATTATTGAAAATATTCACTCACTCTAAAGAGATATTAATCATTACACAATAGTTTTTGAGTCATCAAATAGAGATGATTTCGTGTAAACGACTGATTACTGTTAACTCACAGATCATTACTTCCTCTGGCTCATTTTATATGATGACATTAAACTGGACACATAGTTTAAGATGGTAATTTAACTTGTATATATGCAACATAATAAAATATTAATGTAATGGCTGAAAATAGGTCTAATAGAGATAACATCACATCGCCCCCAAGGCCTAGCTCAAGTGGCAAAAGGTGGAGGATTTGTGGCTTAGGTCGCAGGTTCAAGCCCCACACCATGCAAAGCAAAGCCTGGTATTTAAGTGGAGAAGGGTAGAGGGGCGGGCCCATTATCCACCGAGTTTATTAGGCTGTGATTGGTCCAAAGGGCGGGTCACATACAAATTTTTCGGTTATCAAAAAAAAGAAAAGAGATAACATCACATCAATGTTCAAAATTTGAACAGTTCCAAAATGGGATAGGTGTCGTATAAATTGGGACGAATAGTAGTTGAACTTCTATTACGTTTTGAAGTTCAAATGCTAATTCTTATGGTAGTATTTGGGGAACTAGTGAATTGGATTTGCTAAGCCTCTAATGGTGCAGCAACAACTCATAACTCAGGGCAAGGAAAAAGAAGCATCCAATTGGGTGCATCAAAATTTCATTAAATTGGGGAAATTTTTTGAGATTGATTTCCAAGGTCATGAAGAGGAAGCCACAGAACTTCTGATGCAAATAGACAGTTGCAGACAAGCAAGAAAACTAGAACCGTGCAGTGATATTAAAAAAACTAAGACTAAAGGCGTACAAGAATTAAAAAACTTGGTATGTTTTGATGTCAAATTTAAAAGTACAGGGAACAGAGGAAAGGGGAGGAGTGCAAGTGCTAGTACTTGATGAATTTTAAACTAGTATCTTGGAATGTTAGGGGACTTAATAATTTAGAGAAGAGGAGGCTAGTAAATAGCATGATATGGGGGTGGAAGGCAGACATCATATGCCTTCAAGAAACAAAACTGGAAGGCAATTTCGTAGATTTAGCCAAGCAGGTCTGGGGAGGAAGGTGGTTCAGACAAGCATATCTGGAATCCAGTGGGACAAGAGGGGGGATCTTGATGATGTGGGATGAGAGAGCCTGGAAGGGGGAAATCTTAGAAATAGGGGCATACTCCATCACATGTAAATTTGAATCTCAACTCCAAGATTTTAAATGCCACATCACAGGAGTGTATGCCCCAAACTGTTACAAGGAAAGAAGAATAGTGTGGGAAGAGGTGAGTGCAGTCAGAGGACTAATGGAAGGACCATGGGCTATTTGTGGTGATTTTAATGTAACAAGATACATATCTGAGAAGAGGAATTGTACAGTAAGAACAAGGGGTATGAAGGAATTCTCTGATTTTATTGAAGACATGAAACTAGTTGACTTGCAACTTGAGGATGTCACATATACTTGGTTCAAAGGGGACCAACATGAAGCAGCCCCCAGGATTGACAGGATCCTGATTTCAGAGGAATGGGATGACAAGTTCCAAAATTTGAAACAAATTCCACTTCAAAGGTTGATTTCAGATCATATTCCTATAGCCTTACTAGGGGGGTCTTGGGAAAGGAACAAAAGTTACTTCAAATTTGAAAATTGGTGGTTAGAATCCGAGGGCTTCATTGACAGAGTCATGGATCTTGGACCAGCGTATGGAGCGAAGAAGCTCGCTCTTGCTTTTCGCATGCCAGCCCGGTCGACGAGAGCCGTCATATAACCGATTGTCCCGATCCCATTCTGACCTCGATATGTGGAATCGTCTTGCGCCATATGTACTGAGATTGTTCGGGAGACATGGTCCAAGCCCGGTGAAAAAATGAAATAGAAAAAGATTATGATGTCAAAATCTTGCACCCTTGTTTTTCCAATTTCCTGGCTACTGCGTGTTGATTATACTTATTTAAGTATGACGTATTTGTATATTTTATTTTTTAGAGAATGGTGGTCTTCTTTCAACTTCACAAGGAAACCTGATTATAGATTGGCTTACAAACTAAAAGCTCTGAAGACTAAACTTAAAGAATGGAGGAATGGGGAAGAAGGAAATTTGGGTATACAGAGGAAGAAATTGCTTGAACAGTTGGCTGATCTAGAAGCTGAGAGGGAAGACAGAATCCTTACTAATGAGGAGTCTGCCAAAAAATCTGAATTGATGTTGAAATATGAAGAGTTGATCAAAAAGGAGGAGATCTCCTGGAGACAAAAATCAAGGGCTCTATGGCTGAAGGAAGGTGATAAGAATACTAAATTCTTTCACAAGATAGCAAATGCACATAGGAGATACAACAACATTGATCAGCTTATGATACATGGAGAACTGAATCAAGAGCCAAGTAGAATTAAAGGGGAAATTGTTGAATATTACAAAAGGTTGTATAAGGAATCATCTCAGTGGAGACCTGAGTACATAAATGTGCAATGTCCTGTCCTAACAGAAGAAGATAATCAAGCTCTACAAAGCAACTTTGAGGAAAGTGAAGTGCTGAGATGTCTGAAGTTATGTGCTGTTGACAAAGCAGCAGGTCCAGATGGTTTTACTATGGGGTTTCTCATTAAATGTTGGGATGTGGTAAAGCAAGACATCATGGACACCTTTCAAAACTTCTATCAACATGAAGTTTTTGAGAAGAGTTTCAATGCAACTTTTATAGCTCTTATACCCAAAAAGAAAGGTGCCAAGGAGTTGCGGGACTTCAGGCCAATTAGTCTAATTGGTAGCATCTACAAACTTATCTCCAAAGTTCTTACTGAGAGGCTGAAAAGGGTGGTGGACAAGCTGGTAGACACACAAAAAATGGCTTTTGTTAAAGGGAGACAGATAATGGATGCAGTTTTGATTGCAAATGAA